>CATIWR010335226.1:0-12221 GCA_949677035.1 Omphalea diandra | reverse complement strand
TATATATATATATATATATATATACATACACACACACGCACTTTGAATATAAATAAACCATGTGTTCCGCTACTTAAAAATAAAATAAAACATATTTTCAATTACAAAAAGACAATTATAAACAAAATATAATCATAGTATAAATAAAGTTTAGTTATCGGATTAGTTAATGTACTTGACAAAAAAAGACTTTCAAACTTTCTTCATATAGAAATACGTCAATTGCATTAAAAATCTAAGATTCTAGCAATCATAATTAATTTACCTTAATTATAACAAATAATTAAAGTGACTGAAATTTTAGAACTAAAATAAATGGTCAAATCAAAATATTGATTGATTTTTTTTATTTAATTGATTGTACAAATCAATTTAGGTTGATTTTAATAACAATACTAAAATTTATTTTTTTATTTTATAAAAAATTTAGTAACTAGAAAACTCAAACTTTTCGTGTTTTTATAATTATATACAAATCTTTCAAAATAGGTTAATTTAATTAAAATTGATCCAACTTATATTGATTATATTCAAATTGAAATTTAGTTTAAAAACTATTGTCATTTGCTGACATGATATTGTATAATTATGATGAATAAAATACTTATAAGATCCATATCAACTGAAATTTTAAAAAATAAAAAAAAAATCATTTTTTAAAAAATTATTTAAATTTATTATCAATTAAAATCTTAGTCACTTATAATATTTTTTAAAAATTTTTTAGAAATTAAATTAATTTTCAGTTCCATAAATATAAAATTTTAAAGTAAAAATGACTATTTCTATAAGTCCTTATTTTCAATTTTGAAATTAGATAGAATTGATACAAATTTGACCAATTATCTATTTTAAAAAGTTTAGGTACAATTATCAAAACATAAAAAAGTTTAAATTTTTTTGTCATTAAAGAAAAAAACTTACATGTTGATGATTATTGAAAAGAAAATTGGCATTAGAATTCAGTTTTTGCATATGCTTTTTTTTACTTAAAGACAAATCATTTTTTTTTTATTTAAAGACAAATCATCTATACCCAAACTAAAGAATTCATAAAAATCAGAAATATCTTTCTTTCTTGTGATCTAACCTCAAGAATCAATGATTTTAAGGCATCTAAGAGCATATAACCCAGCAACTTCAATTTGCAAGAACATAGAAAGATGAATCTAACTTTTGACCTTCAAGTTACTTCATTAATTTGTTATTTTTCCATAAGAAGTCTCTACCATGTTCAGATGAAGAAAACAATCAAAGATGGGCTATTTGCAGCAAGTTGTACGTAAACTACAGATAACAGGTCAAATTCATCATCTCAAGCTTGGAGTTGTCGAACACATGATTAGTTTCTATCTAGAATAGTACTTCTTATGGTCTTGTTCAATTCTTCAACAATGCCTACCATCTCTTATATATTTTCTTTCTTGATTGCCAACCAAAAACTGGAAAACGTTGACCATTTTTTTTATTAATAATCTGTTTATATTATGGTATTTGAGGTTGTTTCCATGCATTCTACTAAATTGATCTTCTCCAGCCACCTGTTCTGGGATTAGAGCATTAACGAAGTCCTATTCTTTAGTTTGAAGGATTGACCATTGGCTATTCGTACTTTGAATCATTGAACTACCAAAGAAAGAAATTTCTAGGAGCTAAGTAAGAAAGGTCTTGAGAATAGTATGAATTGCCAAATGATAAAAGCTATAAGATAAGATTCTCATGACAGCTATTTCAAAAGATATGATATGAGGAGTGTTGGACAAGCATAGACCAGTAGAATTCCAATCAAAAGAGACAATATTGATGGACCCTTCTTTTTCTTTTTTTTTTTTAAAAGAAGACAAACTAAGAGCTTAATTTGCCTTTCAATTATTACCACCAAATCATTGACATCAATGTTTAAAACTAATGCATAATTACAAGAAAACGCTCCATACCATTTTGCTTTCTCTAATAATACACAATTAAAGGTTTTCTCTTTCCCTCTTTCTTCCTCCTAATCTTGTTTCAATTGTTAAGAATGAGACATCTATTTGTCCACAACAACAATACAGAAGAAACTATTTAAACTAAACTTGGAGATACCATTTCCCCCCCCCCCCTTCATGACCTAGGAAGAGGCTCTCCTTTCAAAAATGATTTGAATAGCTGAAGGGCTGCTCTGGGCTTGAAAAGTGGCACTTCATGTCCAGCCCCTCTTACTGTTGCAAATGTTAGTCCTGCATATACCTCTGTCCATCCTCCCACCTTCACAAAATAAAAAAATCCAACATGATGGTTCTTAGCTCATGCCAATAATGCATCTCCTCATTTATTTTGGTTAATTAGACTCGAACCACGGTTCAAATTTGTAACTTTTTTTTAGATATTTCTAAAATATTGAAAGTTTGTGGAATTATTAAAATTTCTCTTTGATCAGTAAACTAATGGTAAACTCACATCTTCACAGCACAACAAACAATGCCCAACTCCCAAGGCAAAGTTATTACTAAGAGAAGGGTATCTATCTCAGGATAGGTAATAGTATTGTCTACACAACCTATTTTAGCAAGTACAGGTACATATCAGCTACAGTTGAATTCCAATTAGAATTTAATGTTAGGTGTTGATATCTATATGAACAAGGTCATGTCCAAAAGAAATAAAAAAGAAACCAAAATATCGCTATCTGCTGTTATAATAAATACAAACTTATGTTCTTTGTTGGGGTAGGATGCCATTGACTACTCAATTTAGGGTCTAAATCACAACTACTTATTTTTAATATCTGTTCCCCAACTTGATAAGCAGCCTTTGATTAGAACATTGATTATTTCTCTTCTTTAATGTAAAAAATTCCTAGCAAATAACTACAAGTATCTATTTTGGCTTGATTAATATAAGCAAAAGAAGGGCTCAAGTTACTGACCTGCTTTTTGACATACCAAGGGTACCATGGAATTTTTGTTGCTAGCTTAAGCTGTGCAAGGGAGTATCTACTGGCTGTTACTGGCACCACTGAGTCTACATCGCCACTACACATAGAAAGAAAAAATGAATACATGTAAAATGTTAATAGAAAATGCAAGATTGTTATGGCAACAACAGAATTTTCCAACCTGAATACCCAAATTCTCAGGCCACCAGAAATCATTTGTCTGTAAATTGGGAGAATGGACATCTCTGTATCATTCCAGTTTCGATTGAGAAATTCACTGCATCAACAGAAATATATGTATTTTTAGTTGCCATATATTTTTTTTATGTGTCCTACTACCAATGCAGAGGCCTAATGTTCAGGTAATTCACCTGCAGGCAGTCCACTTATACTGAATTTTGGTTACATTGGCGTGGAGTGCTTTCTGAACATCTGGCCTGTTGTAATAAATCTCAGCATATTTTTCAGTACAAGGGTCGTAACCTGATAGCTTCCTGAGCATCTGATTGCAGCAGGCATATACAAAATTTAATTCCGTTCTAGTTTCATATAACATATGATAATTTAATATACTGTAGTTAGTAACATGAACTATGTACCTTATGGGGACGGTGAGGCAATCCCATACTTTGGCGAGTAAATTTGCTACCATCAGAGTTGTTACAAGGGGGTGCATAAATATTGTACTGGTCAATGTTGCCAAACTCTTGATCCATGGCATAGCTATATAAAGATTCACATTCATCCGATTCTTTCTGCCTGCGAAAATCACATGTGTTAATGAGTTGCTGATATGTTCTATCAGAGATCATTGCATGGCTCCACCAGTATGTCACAGTTCCAAGGTTGTCATAGTAGTTGTCTGTAACTGCATTGCCCACCTAGATAAACATTAATCCAGTGTTTTAGAAATGCAATATAAAATTTCCCAACTTAGATATATATATGGAAGGAGTAATTATCACTAATTACCATAATCCCTTTCAAATTTATTGGATGCTTAGATCTTTTATTGTGCAGCATTATTTCTCTAGCCAGCTGAGGAACATAATGCCCTGCATAACTCTCTCCAGATAGATACACTTCGCGGAGTTTGTATCGTGGGAATCGATTCATCCATTGAACAAGGAACTCCAATGAATCCTGAGCTGAATCATTAGCAAAAAATTCTATATCAGAATTGAACTGAAAAGAAAGAAATAAACAAGGTTGGTTAATAACATCATTGCCTAGCTAGGACACATATTATTGCTGCAGGTACTTGCTTAGCTAGTTGCTACTTTCCTGGCAATGGCCCCATGTACTGAATGTAGTGGACCAAAGATGTATATTAGCCATGAATATGTAATCATACTTGATGCATGATGTGTCCTGTATTAACTGGACAAATCTTAATCAGAAAACCCTGATTAACAAGCTAATTAACCGAAGTCGGCCGTTTGCTACTTTGTTATATATGCTACGAATGATGAAGATTAGATAGGACCAGGCCAAGTATCATCATTATAAGGTAGTGGTGCTAGTCATTCCAATTATGACCTACCTATCAGCACATTCTTTTAGAAAAAAAGAGCAATCATAGCAATTAGTTTACCACAAAATGTAGCATTTGCTAATGTTCAATCTTTACAATTTTCAACGTGTTAAAAAAAAATGTAGCATTATGAATCATACCAGTGCGAGCATCTCCAGTGTCATGCAAATCTGAGGATTGATTGGTGTAAGAGAAGCCAACACCAGCAGGAGTTTCCAAGAACAAGAGGTTGGCCACTGTGTTCCACGAGAACTTGTTAAGATATAAACCTGAGGCAGTCTTGTTTATTCTAAATGGGCCTATTTCCTCTGATGCCCCATAGGCCACAGAAGAACAACCAGGACCTGAAATGATCACAAATCAGATGAAAAATATATTATATATATAAGACATCATTTAACCGGGATGGGTCTCATATGGAATTTTTTTAGGTTAGAAAATGGTAAAAATCATATGGGTAACATTGACAATCCTTGAAGGATTTGTCTTGTCTTAATATGCAAGATTCTCTTAAGAGACTTTTTAGACCAATGTGGAATGATACAAGTTATAATTTCAAGGACATACGTGTTTTGTTAGGAAATTTTAATTTGTTAAGTGGATAATTGTATAATTTTTCAGTTAAATACATTCTAGCTAGAGTTCCAACTTGCAACTTTATATAGTTTGAAAAAATATATATTTTTTATTAAAAGAAAATTTTTTTTTTCATAAGTCACAGATATTCTGAATGAACAAGATAAAAATAATGAGCACCCAGAATTCTTCTAATAAGCCCATTGATTTAATTTGCAATTATATGATTAGCAAACAAAGACACAGAATTTTGCTAGAAATTTGCTGGTTGAGCTACTTTATTGATGGTTGCACCTACACAGGCTGACAAGGAGAGCTAATCTACTGCAATTGCAGCTGTGACCTAATAATGAGGCCAGTTTTTAGTTGCTTTCAAGCATTTAATCTTTCAGATTACCCTATCCACAGAGAGAAATAAAGATAGAGAGAGAGGATTTTGTGTATGTATTTTATTTTGTATTAATTATTAATATATGGTTACTTTTTATTGGACATGCTTAAAGATTTTCTATTATGTCCTACAATTTATTGTTAGTTAGGTCATTCATCTTTTAGTCATTGGTAGGCCATTCAAATGTCCACCTTCCATAATTTTTTTGGGCAAATAACTAAGAAGAGTGAAATGAGTAAAAATTAAAATTTCCATTGGTTTTATCGTAGTGGTCTTGTCTTTGGACAGAGGTGTTTGCCAACAAAAGAGAAAAAAAAAAAAAGAGGTGCCCATTGAAGAGTTGATATATATGTGCAACTTATTCTAGCTCAAAAATGAAGTTCATTGATGGTGATGTCGGCAGCAAAGAAGTTACTGTCTGGTTAAGGACATAAATGGGAGAAACAAAGACAAAACCATTGAATTAATTTGTACCTTACCTCCAACAAAGGGAAAATAACAAAATGCAACTAAAACAACCAATATAACAGTAACAAACTAAACTCAATTTCTCCACAAGTAATAAGATTATCCAACAAACTGTACATGGACATGCATAAAATTTTATTATAAGGGCGATTGCGCTAATAGTTGGGTGATTAAATCTATTTCGTAATATGAAGAAAAGAAATTTCAAGTCCTCTTTAAGAATCTTCCATGCGCTAAAATATACTAGTATATTGAGAGAGAGAGAAAGATACGAGAACTCTAACCTCCATTGAGCCAAACGACCAAGGGTTTAGCCAAGGGTTGATGGGTAGCCTCAGTAAGCCAGTAAAAGAGAGCTCTACCAGCAACTTCATTAACAGTAACATAGCCAGAGAACTGTTGAAAAGAGACCTTTGGTTGGCCAGGAAGAGAAGATATCCTGTCAGCTTCTTCTTCTTCTTCTTCGATTGTAGGTATTGCATGACTAGCACTACCAGTAGTAAGAACCACAAAGACCATGGCAGCAACAAAGATCTGTCCCCCGCTAGCCATGGTCAGGAACCTAACAGTAACAAACAATAGAAAGAAGAAAGAAGGAAGAGGTGAAACAAAGAAATGGGTAATCACTCACTCCCTTCCTAGTTGTGTGTGTGGTGATGGGAAATATGGAGTGTGCTGTTCGAGTTGGAATAAATAGGGGAGAGAGCTGGGGGGAGGGAGAGAGAGAGAGAGGTCAAAATCCATAATAATCTTTGAATGTTATCACAATCACCCAATATCACAACAACTATTTGGGCACAGCCCCTCCCTCTCTCCACTTCCTATAGCTTATATTTATTTCCTATAGCTGAATGCAAATTTGAAGAGATCATAATATCCAATTTGAACGAGATACATGACAATGAGTATATGGGTGTGTCCACATACAACACTTGCATGACTTTATATATATATTTTTTATGTAATTGTTTTTGTTGATATGTTATCATATATGTTGTAATTAAAAAGGGTCTTAATTTTGTTTCAATGACAAGGCAATGTTCGACCAAAAAAAAAAACGAGGCAATGTGATCACATGGTTTTTGCTTGCCCATGAAACAGTCCTTCAATCCTCCATTAATTCCTCTTGTATTCGTATATAAGACTTTGACTATCTTTTTCTCCACTGACATTATCAATCGCATTCTCCTCATTTAAATATATATATATATATATATATATATATGATTTTTTTTTGTAAAGACATATATTTATTGTTTTGGATAAGCTTTAACATGAGTTGTTATATTGCATTTTATTTCTTATTAGATGAAAAGGAAGATGGTGTTTTGTCATATACGGTAGTAGCTGTATTTTTAATGTGAGCGAGGTGAGGCTATTCTTTTGGAAACCTAAATTTTGCAGCTTAGAAATTGCTGTCTCGTTGCAGAAAAAAGCTTTTGGACATTAAAACTAAGCTAGTATCACAAACCATTTCCTTTCCACCCAAAAAAAAGGCCAAAAGGATCCTATTCTTTAATGCCTCTCATCACTTAACTACTCCCAATTTCTACCTATATGCACTCAAATATTCATCTCATTATCTTTCTAGAATATATGACATTACACTATCAATCCCTATTAGTATAAGAATCAATATTATTTAAGCTATATTAATGGGAGATTTACAATTTTATTGATAGGGTTTGGAACATATATAGGCTCATATTTCTATTTCTGCCAAGTATTGCTCAAGTTTTAACAGGAAGAGGATGAAATAAATAACATCCCACTAAAACATTAATTAATTTCATAAAGAATTTTATGATAATGTCTTTTTTAGTTTAAGTTAATTTTTTTGGTACATGGGAAGAAAAGTTCAATTAAATCATTCATCATATGTATTGATTATCTTTATAAGAAATCCTTTAAAATGTTGATTTAAACAAATTACTTTTTATCCAATAAATTGGCTTTTTTTCGTATAGTTTCTTTTTCGTGCACGCGAGCAGGCCCAGCCAAGGTGTCATGCAATTCTATACATGTGATGGTGTGAGGCCACAGTGATAATGGCAATGATGATGGCTGTTTTGGACTTTGTCAGTTCGTATAGTCGTATTGCCCTTGCCATTCCCATGGGTCTCCCACACACCAAAGCTTAAAATCCCCCTACCATTTTTTTTTTTTAAAAAAAAATTATGTTGGATTAGGACAAACTAATAGCTTCTTTATCTCTAAAAATGATTTCAAGACTATTAGTTTTATGTTTATTTATCTCTTTTTTTTTCACTTAAAAGTAAAGAAGGCATGTTAGGTCAGGTAATTCATATCAGATTATTGTGGATTTCAGATAAATCGAGTCGAGTTATTGAGTCAAGTAAAAAAATATATATTTTAAATTATTTTTCAGATTATTTTTTAGTTTGGGTTAAATTACTTATAATTTTAACTTTTAAAATAAAATAAATATTATTTTAATTTTAAAAATTAAATATTTTAATAATTTAAATTAGATCGAATTTAGATCATTTTGGATTGAATTATAATCGAGTTCAATAGACGAGTGGCTTATATTTGAATTTAATTTTCAAATCATTTTAAATCACTTTCAATTTTGAATCGAGTTGAATTTTTCAAAGGGAATTTGTATTGAATTTTCAAATCAAGTAAAAGATTGTGCTACTTGCAAATCCTTAAAAATGCCAATTTTCCATGCATAGGTCAAATTGAATGGTTGTTTTACCAAACTGTACTACTTGCAAATCTTTTTAGGGTTAGTTACATAAAATGTCAATTTTCCATGCATAGATCAAATTGAATACTTGTTTTACTCTACATAAGGTTACTAGATGAGTGAAATATGATTACCTCCTTGATGTTTCACTATCATACTAAATAGTCCTTTAATTATATATATTATGTTAAAATATCTCTATAGACTACTTCATTCTTCTTTTGAATCTTAAAATACTCCTTTCGTTCCAAAATAGATGTCGTTTTAGAGAGAAATTTTTGTTCCAAAATACTTAACGTTTTACAATTATCAATAAACATTAATTAGTTTTTTTTCCAACTCTAGTCTTTCTTTTTTTCATAATAATTATTTTTTTAAGTGCACAATAATTTATAAAAATAATTAATTGATAGAACATAGTCTTTTTTATATGTAATAATACCTATTAATTATAATCTTTAATATATGTGCAAAACGTTAAACGACATCTATTAACGAACATATGAAATATTCACTATTAGTCAAAATACAAAAATCAAAAAATTGAATTTTAACATTTTTAAAAATTCTAATTTTGTGATTGGTCGTTTAGATTTTAATCAAACTAGTAAATCATTAACATGTAAACCTCATTTTAATGAACTCATAAAATTACTAACGTTTCAAAATTCAATAGTGATATCACCTATGAGAGTGAGAAAGTGAAGATATTTTGAGTAGTGACAACAAAATTAAAGAGGTAATTGTTGATCTCGAAGTGGAAAGTGTGTGGTATAAAAGAGTTTCATTAGTGGAGATTTTATTAATCATTTGTTGCATCAACAAATCAACTAAACAATTCAGCTTATAGTTGATCGACATCCTTTCTTTTATCTATTCCACACATATGATGAGTATACAATCACAATGGAGACGACGAGCCTCACATTTTAAAATGCAAAACCAACGAGGTCAATGGACAAGTCAAAATGTAAAGTCTAATGAGATGATGATATTAGAGAAATTTTTTTGCCAAAATTAGGGTGGTTGAGGGGCGATATTGAAACTATTGAAAATGGTGGACTTTGTTAAAAAACTGATATTGAATTTTTGAGCAAAATACCAAAGAACACAACATAGTATTTACTAGTTAAGGCATTAGTAATTAGTAATTTCAATACTAAAAATTGCTTCAAATTTCAAACACTTTGAACTTGAATTTTATGATAATTTTGGTGTTTTATTATGCATTGAAATTGTGAATTTGAAGAATAGATTGCTAAAGCTATATGAAATTTTGTCTTAGCAAAATATGTCTTGATTATTAGGGTTTAGGATATTTGATGTTTTTTTTTAATTGAAGTTCATGGAATTTTATGTTAGTTTTTATCTAGTTGTAAAAAAAAAAAATATTGATCAATTCAACTTTTCATTTGCGTTTTGAATGTGACTTTTAATTTTCACTCAATTTGATTAATGAGAAAATCAATAAATCATATTTTACAACTCATGCTATAAAAGATGGTAACTTTTCAAAATAACACCAATCAAAATGTCATTTTGTTGTTTATTTACCAACTAAATTGAGCCATATTTTTGTTTTTTTGGTATGAATTCATGAGCTAGTTAAACTTCTTTGATTGATCTTTTTTACATTACAATTAGTTTGAGATTTTGGTGCTAACATTTTTTTTTAGAGTTTTTGAATAACTATAGACAAAATAACATGGTGTTGAGAATAGAAAATTAGATATAACATTGAGAGTAATATAGATATTTTATTCATATTTAATAAAAAAATTAATAGAATGATGTCTCAATATAATAAAATTAAACCATAAGAACATTTTAATATAATATATTGAAGGACTATCTAGTATAATATTCGAAAACTCGGGGAGTAAGCCGATTCAACGCTTATTAGATTTGCCAAAAAAAGAAAACATTTATAATATGATATCATAACTAAAAGGGTGATGATATTGACACTCTCCAAAAATATTCTAACACTCTTTTATTAATTTTATTAAGAAATTTTAAAAATAAAAAAATATATAATTATAAAAAAAGCAATAAATTATTTTTAAAAAGTGCCAATATCTTGCAATTAAAATCCTGATCAACAAGAAGAACAAAAATAAATTTGGAATAATAATTTAGATTTGCTAAAAAAGAAGCATTTATAATATGATATCATAATTAAAAATGTGACACTCTCCAAAAATATTCTAACACATTTTTATTAATTTTGTTAAGAAATTTTAAAAATAAAAAAGAATATAATCAGTATTAAATTATTTTTAAAAAGTGCCAATATCACCACCCTAATTAAAATCCTGATGAACAAAAAGAACAAAAATAAATTTTGATATCAACTAGCTAGGCTGTACTAAAATTAAATTGCACGATCTTCTCAGATTGCTTGCATTCAAAGTTGGATCTCCACAATATTGCTTTTGCAATTATATAATTCTTGATTAATTATGAGCTAGCAGCTTTCTTGCTTGTTAATGCATTTTTGTTCAACTCTTCTGCCAAACTGCAAAATTACTTTAGAAGATTCTTTCATTGATGTTTCTATAACTTTTATCTATCGGATTCTTATGGAACTTGACCCCAACAACATCATCAAAGGCTCACGTAAATAGAATATTTGGATTTTGTTTGAACTAGTCAAGACCAAGATATATAAATTTAAAGAAATTAATGACATGCATAATTATCCATTTGAGGCAACAACGTAAGATGCGTACATAAAGTTGGTAATTATATTTGGTAGACAAATCAATTGTAACTCTTTCAGAGACTTGCACACATGTCAATTGCAAAAATAAGAAGTCTTCTTCTTCCATCAAACATATCCATGAATATGAAAATGGGCACAGAACTTCACATGAAATAAAAAGATCATAATGAATAATCATAATCTCACCAATTATAATATGAAATCATAAATTATTATATATATATATATATATATATATATATATTACTGGAAGTTTTTATATTTATGTACTTGTGTATGTGGGTTTCGCAGCTATTAAAATTATAATATAAAAAAAGGTGCAGTAGTAGGTGTACGAGAGTAAAAGCAATTATGATTTTTATGACTTCATACAGAGAGAGTAGAGGAGCCAGGCGGAGACTAGTTGCAACTATTGAGGCCTCTAGAAGTGAAGCCCCCCACCAATAGTGTGCCACTAGTTGTACTTATTCTATTGAGGAAACAGAAAAGTGAGCCACTTTCAATTAGTCAGTGCTCCCTCTATCTCTTTCTGCACCAACCTTGAAAGGCTCATACATATGTTTTAATGGGGCAATTTGGAGCACCTCATCTATTTTCCCACGTTAAGAACCTTGCCAATATAACAAGTCACAACCACATACCATACTGTAGCAAACTCATCATTTTTAATTTAAAATCATTTCAAGGAAGTGTTATATTATAGAATACAAGAAAATCTTGTATTTTTTTATTTACAAACAAATGCAGTCTTAATTTTTTTTTTTTTAGTTTATTCGATTATTATAGAGTGGAGCTAGCGTTTTCCCTCATAAAATCCTCTAATCTCGAATGCAATATTCCTATTTTGTAATAAGCAATCTAAATTTGACCAACAAGATCTCCTTTGTGATAAACTCT
>CATIWR010335202.1:0-19528 GCA_949677035.1 Omphalea diandra | reverse complement strand
AATTTCAACATCCAACAAACCTCTAGCATTTTGTAAACCATGGTTTAATTAGAAAATGTCATGAAAAAGTTCTAACTTTCGCAATAATATTATTTTTATGATAGTGAATACGCACTATATTTGCTTTCATCATCTTGATTTAAAAAAAAAACTATAATGAAGCTCATTTGAGGGAAGTGGTTGGAACCATAACTGATTTTTCATATAAAAATGATAGATATAGCTTCCCATGAGAAGAGTAAAATCGCATTAAGATAACATTTAAATGTTTTTTTTTTCATTTTTCTATAATTTGTTTAACGATATATAAGATATATAAAAAGGGAATAAAAAAAAAAGAAATCTTATAAACAAAATGAATAAATTTTATGTCCAAAATATAGAATTAAACGCAATTTAGCATGATCTCTGTTACCATCAGACCGCGTTTAACTCATTGAATTTTTTTTTTTGAAAATATAGAAACTCAACCACAAAAATATAGAATTGAATAAAAAAGTGAACGTTTAAGTAAATAAATTATGTACTCAATGTAAAAAAAGTCAAATTTTACCTTAATGCGATTTTACCATTCACATTATCCCAAAACTACACTTATCATTATTGTTTTTGAAACTATAATACAGAACATCAATATTAGTTTATTGTACTATTTTGAATGGGGTGAAAAATTATTTCAAATCAAATCGAATTGAATTGAACCAAATAAATTTATAAATCGGATCGAACTAAACTGATTTGATTCGATTTAATTATGATTTAGCTTAGTTTGAACTCAATTTCTAAATATAAGTAATAGTTCTTATAGTGTATTTTAGAATATTTTTAATACAAATAATATATTCTTTAATAAATTTTTATATATTTATAATATAAATAATAAATTTTAAATAGGATTCAATTATCTTGATTTGATTTAATATACATTCAACTTTTTTTGATTTAATTTAACTAAATTCAATTTGTTTCAACCAAAATTTTATTTAAAAATTGATTTTTTTTTTAAAAAAATTGAATCAAATGGAAATTATATTTAGACAGAATCAAACTGATAATCAATTTCTTGGTTTCCACCAATTAGTGCCCAACCCTAGTGTTGAATGCCTCAAAAATCTTTATAATTGTTTTGGATCTAATTCACTTCAGGATTGTATACAATATCAAATATATCTCACTCTAGTAACTAGTTATATAAAGTGGAATATACAGCTTATTACTATAGTACATCATTCTAAGGGTAGGCCTAGCTTCCTAATTGTGACGTGGAACACGGTAGGTAGGGAGGGAACCGTGTAAAACCAAATCAAAAGCTCGCCTACCACTGTCAATCTGTTCTATTTTCGAAAGCCTGTTAACTTGCTAAGAATTATCTTGTCCAATGGCTCAGACAAGTAAGCTTGAGTTTGTGCTGCTAGTTCTTGTGCCACGAAACGCATCACAGGTCGTTCCTCTGGAGTGGTACGTGTGCATGCTAAGGCAACTCTAACAACAAAAACCACCTCCTCTGCTAATTGGCCTGTAGGAGCTGGAAGACGCTGGTCTAGCACATCCTTTAGAAAGAATTGTGGATCAGTTGATGATGTTTTTAGCAATGAAAGCGAAGATAAGAGCTCTCCTGGGTGCCTTCCCATCATAACTTCCAATGCCACCACTCCAAAGCTATAGACATCGCATTTGTCTGTTACCCGCATTGTAAGAGCCAACTCTGCACATTATCATGCAAAAAGAGAACATGATGAAGCATTCACTCACTAACATAGGGCAATTAGCATTGCAAAAATCTTGGGTGACTTAATCACTTAAATTCCCATCCGCTTCCCTTGAATATAAAAAAGAGATCAACAAGATCTTTACTAGGTGCTTAATTGCTCAAAAAATAAGTGCTAGTAATTTGTATTTCAAAGCATCCGAAGTGACAATCATAAGAATGAACAACTTGATTTAACAGTTTACCTGGGGCCATATAGCCATAAGAACCAGCAACTGCAGTCCAATTTGATGAATCTGTATTCAGAAGTCTTGCTGTGCCAAAATCTGAGAGTCGTGGCTCAAAATCTGACTCGAGTAAAATATTGTTCAAGGATATGTCCCGATGAATAATTGGTGGAGAACAATCATGGTGCAAGTAGGCAATTGCATGAGCTACTCCTTTCACAATCTTCACCCTTGTCGCCCAACCAAGCTCCATTTCCCCTTCCACCCCATACAATACCTTTCCCAAACTTCCTCTCTCAATATACTCATAAACCAAGTACAAGCAGCCCCTCCAAGAACAATACCCATAAAGCTTGATGATGTTTCGATGCCTAACTTCGGTCAACATTTGAATCTCATTCTCAAAACTCTGGCGATTTATTGCTGGAATGTCACTGGAATCTGATATATTGAGTTTCTTGACAGCAACAATTTGACCTGTTGACAATTCAGCTCTGTAAACACTTCCAAATCCTCCTTTTCCAATGCAGTACCTCTCATTGAAGTCATCAGTGACCATAACAATATCTCTAAATGTGACTTTTCCTTCTCTTTCCCATATCATGGACACAGAACTCCCATATTCATTTGAACCTTTGGTCTCTTCATCATGGAGTCCAGTTTTCCGACGAGATATTAGAACTGCAACAACCATTACTGCTATTGCTAATAATCCACAAACTGGAACAATGACACCAATAAGAACCTTTTTATTATACTTTGAGGATTTGCCAATGGATGTTATTGGAGCACATGGAGATAATCCTTCTACATTTCCACACAAGCCAGAGTTCCCAATAAAAGCTTTTGCAGATGCATTTTGGAACAATCTACCAGTTGGAATAGGTCCTGTGAACTTATTGTAGGAGAAATCAAAGGATCGCAGACTAATCATTCCAGATAATGCTGTTGGGATTCTTCCTGAAAGGTTATTATGAGAGACATTGAGGTTTTCCAATACGGTGAGGTCTCCCAAATTATTAGGTATTGTTCCTGAGAATGAATTGCTGCTGAGATCCAATGAATACTGCAATGAGTTCAAGTTTCCTAGCTCAGAAGGTATTTCACCTGATAGATTGTTGTGGCTCAAATGAAGGCCTAGTAACTTCTCACAATGCCCAAGCTCTTCTGGTATGTTACCAGAGAGCTTGTTGTCAGATAAATCAAGAGATTCAAGCTTTGACAAATTGCTCAAAGTCTGAGGGACAGCTCCTGTCAAATGATTGCTGCTCAGGTTGAGCCTGAATAGCATGCTCAGACTTCCCAGTTCAAGAGGAATCATCCCACTTAAAGCGTTTGAATCCAGAGTTAGAACACCCAACCGGGTCAACTTCCCAAGCTCAGCTGGAATTTCACCAGAAATTCTATTTCTGTCCATCTGTAAATTGGTGAGGTTTTCACATTCTCCCCAAACAGGTGAGATTTCACCAATAAACTGATTGCCACTAAAAGAAATGAAAACAAGTTCCGGATGAACTCCAAATGCATCAGTTATGTTTCCAGTGAATTGATTCCCATCAAACCGTACTCTAGTTAATCCTGAGCAATTCCTCAAGCAGGTTGGCAATGACCCAGTAAAATTGTTGCCAGTTACTGAAAGTTGCGCAAGAGCCAAACTACTACAGAGTTCAGGTGGCAATTCTCCGGAGAAGCTGTTGTTTGAAAAGCTAGCATATTTCAAAGAACAATACTTACCAAGATCACTTGGAATGCTACCAGAAAAATTATTGGTAAACAAATTGATTGCTTCTAGAGAACTAAGATGTGCAATGGTTTCTGGCAACTCCCCTCGCAGCTGGTTATTGCTGATATCTAGAATTTTTAGGGAAGTCATATTCCCAACATCAGGGGGAATTGTTCCACTGAGATTGTTGAAGAAAAGATTCATGGTTTGAAGATTTGTAAGATTCCACAATGTTAGAGGAATAGGACCTGAGAGCCAGTTTCCTGAAAGGTCTAAACTTTGCAAATCTTTCAAATTTCCAATCTCATGGGGAATCAAACCGGAAAGCGTGTTATTGTACAGAAAAAGAAGATTGAGCTTTATCAGTTTTCCGATTTCTGAGGGAATATTTCCGGACAACAAATTGTTTTGAAGTTGCAGAGAGACCAGTTCAGTCCAATTGGAAAGAAGATAAGGAGAGATCTCACCTGTAAAAAAGTTATCAGATAAACCCAGATTGACCATTTTGGTCAGATTGGACAACGACAGAGGTAATTTCCCACTAAGTTGATTCACAGCTAAGGCCAAGTAAGTGAGGTTAGTACAAAGGCCAATTTCAGGTGGAATTGTTGAATTCAAGGAATTTATTCGGAGTTCAAGTCGTTCCAAATTCCTGAGTTGGCCCAAGGAAGATGGAATATTCCCGTGGAATGAATTGTTATGGAAATCAATAACTTGAAGACCAGACAACAAACCAATACTTTCTGGAATCTGACCACTAAACATATTATTTGCTAGATGAAGTTCTTTGAGACTGGAAAGATTGGAAACATTTGATGACAGTGGTCCATGGAATGAATTGCTAGTGAGATTGAAATATTCAATCTTTTCTAGATTGGTATATACCCATTCTGGCACCAGGCCGGTCAGTTGATTGAGTGACAAATCCAAAAAGGTCAAGTTCCGACAGTTGGATATGAAATCAGGGAATCCTAAAGCAAGATCATTGAGATAAAAGCTAAGATGCGTCAAAGAAGGCATGCTAGAAAATTTAGACCAGTCAGGTGTTTCCAAGAAATTTACTCCAAGGTCCAAGTACCATACCTTTTGAAGATTGCTAAGATGATAAGGAATGGAACCATTGAGATTGTTGTCAGAAAGACTGAGATACTGAAGCTCTGTCAATCGCCCCATCTCAACTGGTATGCTGCCAAAGAAATAGTTGATGCTCAAATCCAAGTAAGTGAGCTTGGAGAGACTACCAATCGCTGATGGTATTGTTCCATCTATATTGTTATTCTGGATATCAAAGCTGGTGATGTTTATAAAAGAAAAGAAGTTGAATTGGGTGAGTGTTCCAGTTACGTTTAGGTTGGGAAGTTTTATTTTGGAGACTTTTTTAGTGGCGTCACAGGAAATAGCAGTCCAGTTACAAAGGTTGTTGAGGTTGTTGAGAGACCATGAATTAAGAGAAGGAGGTAAAGAAGATAAGCTGTTTTTCCATTTGATGAGAGCTTCTGCTTGTGTTTTTGGTGAAGAGGTAACATTTGATGGAAGCAGGCAGAGGAGAAAGAGAGAATGGAATAGAAGAGAAAGCTTTAGAGTTGCAGTCATGCTCAGTTACTTGTGCTCTATATGTGTGGATTATAATCTTACATAGCAGAGGAGAAAAAGCTATCAGAATTGTAGTCATTAGCTAATATATAGGCCTTAATATTTCAAGCATAAAAATGATTAGGTTTACATATGTACGGACCTTAAGAACTCTGGGTAGAGAAAAAAAGGAAAAAGATGGTTGAAACCAGTAAACAAAAGATTTATAACAGCCAAAACCGTGTTTAGGAGTTTATAATTTATAATCAAAATTTGGCCATGTTAAGCTAATTTGCCTCGTGTCATGAGTTGACTTTAAACACTTATGTCATATTTTTATGCACATGTGCCTAGGGTTGAGCATTCGGTCGGTTCGATTCAAATCGAACCGAATTTATAAAAACCAAATAGATAGAATTTAGTTTAAATTCAAACCGAACTAAATAGAAATTTAAGATAAACCGAAGTAAACCGAACCGAAAAAAATCAGTTTGGTTCGGTTTGGTTTTTGGTTTTGGGCTCAATGAGTTGTTGTGCTCTTTTTATTTTATATAAAATAATTTATTTTTAGTTTTTTAAACTCAAATTAAAAAAAATCCCACAAATTAGGTTTATTCGATTTTCTCAATTTTAAATCGAACCGAACCAAAAACCGAATTTTTTTTATTTTTTTAAACGGAACCGAACCAAACCGAATTTACTTTAAAACCGAACTAAATAGACCGAATTCACTCAATTCGATTCGATTTTTCAGTTTCAGTTCGGTTTTGCTCACCGCTACATGTGCCGCAGTTTCTAGGAAGGATTTAACGGATTATTTTGATTCAACCTGAGCCCTATAGAAGGGTATCAATTACTTTGGTCAAAGCTCTTTAAGCCCTTCAAACTTCACCTAACCTTCGAGTTAAAGTCTCTCATTGCATCTAGTTGATTACCATATTATACACTGCACCAGCTGGGGTCTATTTTAAAGAAGAAAAGAGATTTGATTTTGCAAGAAATTTAGAAAATGACGCAAGCACTTTGAGGGGCCAAAGAATGAATGTTTGAACCACCGGCAATTCTAAGATGATTTTTTTATTGTTGAATTAGTGGATGAAACTGTGACTATATAAGATCACAAATGGTAGCACTGATCAGCAAAAGAAAGCGAGGTTATAATATACGGAAAATACCCTATGCACTGCCTACCACTAAGTGCCAAGTAAAAAATTGGCATGCCTAGATAGGAGCAAAAAGGCTTAAAGGAATTCCTGTGGCACTTATAATGGATAGTAATCATGGAAGCATTGGACATTATAGAGTTTGTAATTAATCAAGTCCAATTTTTTTTAATATCTTGAAGTAAAGAGCGCCCCTCTCAATGGACTAATAGGAATTATTAAACAAAAAAACATTGAAAAGGAAAATTTGCAGGTGATACCATTATGCTAAAATCCCGGGCATCAATAGCACTACAAATGAATGAATAAATTTGGTAACCAAGTTCACAAATATAGACATCATAATTGATAAGGCTATTGACTCAAAACAATGATATGATTTAAAGAAAGAATTGAAATAGAGGTCTAATCAATTCAAACCAACTTTAATTTTCTTGATTAGGTTTTAGGCAATCAACAAGGGAAGCAAAGATATAAAATGTCAACACCCCTAAAGTGCACCACTTTGAAAAGCAGCTGGAAAGGGAATCTCCAACACTAAATTATTCTTTTTAAAAACGCCATGTGTGGCAGTCCTTGAACTGTGATATATCATTCATAAAAAGAGAAGCATGTTTTGAGGGAGAAAAAAATAGTTGTTTGATTTACTTGCTTTTTTCATTTGTTGATGTTTGCTTTCAGAAAGTACTTTTTACAAATCATTGTATACGAATTTTTCTGCTAGTAAGAAAGGGAAAAAAAAAAAAAGAAATTGAATAACCAGTCAACACTCCCTTTTTTTCTTTAATAAGCCAAGGTAGTGGGAAAACAAATATTGAACAGGTCTGATGGATGTGTACCAGATTGGTTAGGTGAAATATTTTCCATGTCCTAAATTCCACAACCCCGATAATCCATTCCAGAGGAATTCTGAGTGCTGCAGACGTCTAAGAATTGCTAAAATCCTCAATAAGAACCACTTTAGAGGAACTCAGTGTATTAGATTCAGACTAGGCATTTGACTCCTCTAAAGTCTAACCCTTCACCCTAGGGATGATGACACGATTACGATCCTGTTCACAAAATTGGAGCCATCTTTCTCTAGTCCGGCCCTTTACACTACCATAAGCATTATAAATAATTCAAATTCAAAAATTTAATTCTTAACCTTTCCACTCAATCAGTTTAATTGGTCAATTTAAAAAAATTCACAAAATTGTTTTAGCTGTACTCTAATACAAAAATGTCATGACCATCCTCAAATTTAAGACTCTCTTAGTTGCTTACCTACTACAGGTTAGGTATGATGTTGATATGACTGAGTTTTCATTGCCTTAATCCAAAGTTAAACAAATCTACCGAAGAAATTT
The DNA here is from genome assembly GCA_949677035.1 of Omphalea diandra. NCBI lineage: Eukaryota > Viridiplantae > Streptophyta > Magnoliopsida > Malpighiales > Euphorbiaceae > Omphalea > Omphalea diandra. The sequence goes on along the minus strand of CATIWR010335202.1, from coordinate 11,786 downwards.
TCATGATATACCGATTCCCACCATCTAATCACAAGACAACTTTTGACCACACAGAAGGACAAAACATCAAATTTATTGTGCATAGAGAAAACATATAAATTGCTCAAGCACTACCCAATATTACAAGTAGAAAAAGCAAATTATTATGCATTAAAAAAAACACACAAAAGAAATGCATGGATATAGTACCTTAGCAATTGGATGATGCTCCTGCACAAGTCAATATTTGACTTGGCAAATTGATGATTTTGCTTAATTGAAGTCACCTATATTTAATGAATGAAAATGAGCTCGTAATAAAATTCCAATAATTTAACTTCTTCGCCACACTATCAATCCGATAAACCGTTGATTATGTTAATTATTAATCTAACTTTGGTTTGGAGTTATACACAGTTATACATCCACCCAAAAGAAGAGTTACAGAAGAGGGCTAAAGACTACCTAAGCAAAAAATCTTCTAGGAAAAGCATGATTGCTTCAAGATTACTCAAAAGAAAATTAGTACTTAATATATCCGTGTGTGAATGTTTGTATGGTGAAAGAAAATATAAAAAATTGCAGAAATTTTCATGCCAACTAGAAAGTTTATGGATCACAAGGTGATTGGAAAATCATATGTGTTCACAGTATGCAGTACTTGGATGTATAGTAGGCAGTCTGATGACATTACCTCAGAGGTACTTCTAAACCAGCAGCCAATCTCAGGCTTTTGCAATTCCTGTTTCTTATGTCCTTCAGTTCCAACCGAGCAAACCTGAAGAAAAAAAAAAGGCTAAAAAATCATTCAACTTGAAAATAAATTATGATTTATTCACTTTATTTTAGTGTGATTCCAATTTCAAATCATGAAGTATTTTGGAGATAAGGATTAAAGCAACATCCCTAGTAGCGAAGGAAAAGGGCAGGGCTTTTTTCGTAGTAATAGTGGGCATGTATGCACCAAAGTTCAATGACCAAATATGCTACCGTAAACATTAATATTGTATCTGCATTGATCATTTTGACATCAAGAAAATAACTACAGATGCATAGAAGTCAAGGGGTAAACATCTACGTATATCAGCTTGAACAAATCCATCAACATCCTCACAGTACAAATGGGAACCCCTAAAAAGAAAGATATACATGATTTAGCTAGTAATATAAAGACTTTCATGAGGTTGGGGTGTCAGGTACGCCTCCCAAATAATAAAAGAACTAAAAGAGGAGACGCAGCAGAAACAAATGAATAGTAAACCAATGAACTCAAATTTCCATGATGTCATTATCATCTTTTCCTCAATAGGCTTGTTCCAATTTCAGGGAAAAAAAATTATTAAGAGAAGTTTTCAGTCAAGCTGATGAAACTGCAAACGTGACAAAAATAATACAGAGAATGATTCACTTTCTTACCCGGAGGAAATAAGCAGAAGCTCTGTTACACTGGAGAAACCTCACTGCCCTACCTGCATGGACACTCAACAGGAGCAGTAGCCCTTGCCGCTGGACAGGAATTCAATTGAATTGTCTAGAGGATCCTAACCCAGTTAATTTTAATGATACAGCATCTTTTACAGCACTCTTTGCTCTCCAGAAATTGGTTCTAGCAGCATTGACCCTCACGTTGTTGCGCATATATGACAAGCCCATCTCACAGCCATCAGCCAATCAAGTTTGCAGGGAATTTTCCTCTCTCCACACCTTTCCACTTGCTCATATTGCAGGATTTGATGAACGTGTTTTCACACATCACCCACCAAGCGGTAACCAAGCACAAATGCTAGCAAAACAATGTTATTCACCATAACCATTACTCATACTAGAAATTCCAAAAGAGCTTTTAGATCCAAAATTAATAACACAAAAATGATTATACAAAACTTCATTTATTAAAATTAATTTAACTAAGCCCAGTAGATGAACAATATAATTATTTTTTTAAAAAAACCCCTTTGTTTGATGATGATTCGAGGGTAGGCTTCTGATAGATAGAGAAGAATGAATCTCCAAATCCAGTGGTTCAAAATCAGTCAGACAATTTATGAAGGGCAAGCTAAGCATGGAGGCAAGCTGCTTGTTTAAATCTCCAGCACAAAAGGGACTATTCACAGGGCCTCCGCGACGGTTGGTTTCATTCCCGCCCTACCAATTTCTTAGTGTTGTAGAGCCGACGTCGTTTTGACCTCCCTTTTTCGATAATGGCAATGAAAAATCCAAAATTATATTTGATTGACTACGTCTCGTTGTTAAAAACACTTGAATATTTATATAAACAATTTTAAATAAGGACATTTTGAATTTTTTTTTTGCGAAAAGTTGAAAAAAAATTCTTCTAACATGTCAAAAACTTTTTTTTTAATATCTAAAACAATGCATAATTATATGTTTTTTTGGTATATTTTTGAAATATAATTTCATTACTTTCATGTTGTATAGTCCAGTCTAATATAAGATAAGCTTGTGGCTGCTATGAGTTCAGGTGAAAGGTGATTAGGAGTTGGAGTAAGGACTTCTTACGTTTCCTAGTAAAATATTGAATACATATAAGCGGCTAAGCTATCTATATTTCGAAACAGAATTATATCAATCGATCGAGTTCTCTTGTTATATGATGCTATGATAAGTCGCATTCTTGATTCGGTTCTTGACAATGGAAAAAGTGGCAAAAGACAAAGACTTCCTAGTGAAGACTCTCTATGGCTCCCTAGCAATGAAGATCATCAGGTAGTTGCTGCTGTTTCTGATGGAGAAGATGCCGGTGTGTCGGGTTGCCTGATCTCGAAAAGAAACAAGAAGCTGCAGCCGAGAGTGTGGTGGAGCGACCAAGTTGGAAGAGAAATAGTTAATGGAGCAAGAAGGTACGTAGTGTTACTAGCTTTAACTGTGGTTGTTCTTTCTATGTTTTTTTCTTTACAAATTTCTCTAGTTTTCTGGTTTCAGAGTTGTTGTATGCAGCTACTTTTGTTTTAGCCTTTTCCTCTGTTAGGAGATTAGCCATGTAAGCTTTTGGCAGAGAAGATATAATTTTGATGCAAAATTTAAGGCTTTGGTTCGACATGCTGAGACCACAACTGGGTTTACTCAGATTGATAGATTTACCAACTTAAACAAGCAAGCTATGGCCTGTATTATGGTAATCTTTTAGGGTCTATCATTAGATGCTTGAGCAAAGCGTTTGTACTATACTGTAAATTAGGGCTGAGCATTTAATCGGTTCGGTTCAAACCGAACCGAATTTATAAAAACTGAATAGATAGAATTTAGTTTAAATTCAAACTGAACCGTATCAAAATTTAAGATAAATCGAAGTAAACCGAACCGAAAAAAATCGGTTTGATTCGGTTCGGTTTTCTGTTTTGGGCTCAATGGGCTGTTGGACTTTTTTATCTTATATAAAATAATTTATTTTTAGTTTTTTAAACTCAAATTAAAAAAAAATTAAAAAAAATTTCACAAATTTGGTTTATTCGGTCTATTCGGTTTTCTCAATTTTAAACCGAACCAAACTGAAAACCGAATTTTTTTATTTTTTAAACTGAACCAAACCAAATTTACTTTAAAACTGAACTAAATAGACCGAATTCACTCGGGTAAGTTCGGTTTCGCTCACCCCTAACTGTAATGCTAAATTCTCTTTTTGCAGCTTTGATTACTTGAACAACTTTACCATACTCAAGTGGATCCTACCCCTCCTCACACGTCGCATCAACTTCAGAATCCTACCCATTGATTAAAGAGATGGTTGCACCTATCCCTTGAGGCCCTCCTGAGTCCATATACCCGAATTAACAATGGGTGTCTCTTTTTGCAGCTTTGATTACTTGAACAACTTTACCATACTCAAGTGGATCCTACCCCTCCTCACACGTCGCATCAACTGCAGGATCCTACCCATTGATTAAAGAGATGGTTGCACCTATCCCTTGAGGCCCTCCTGAGTCCATATACCCGAATTAACAATGGGTGACAATTTTTGGTTTTTTTAATGCTTTTCCTTTTAACAGCAACTGATATATATATATATATATATATATAGAGAGAGAGAGAGAGAGAGAGAGAGAGAGGGAGATGCATTGGTCCAGATGAACTTCAGAGGGATGTAGACACAATTAATTGAATTACATTCTATTAACAATCAATCTTCAATCAGACAAATGAATTACAACAGCATGTATATCACAGATAATCACAAATTCACAAGCTAAACACACAAAATTGAGATAAACGACATAAACAACATTCCTTTATTGAACACTAGAAGTGGGACTACGGTAATCTCCAGCAGCACCTGTTTTCAAAGCTCTCTCTATGGAGTAGAGCGCCAACATTCCTTTAGCCTGGTCTCATATGGAGTAGAGCGCCAATTCACTTTCTTATCCTGCAGACCGATGAAACTCAGACAAGAACAATCATCAACTAGTGCAAAAGAATACCCACACAATTTCACACGACATGTACCTCCCTATACTTGCTGGTTGTGTTTGGTATTCCTTTGAAGGAAGAAACTGAACCAGAATCCTTGCCAGAGCCAGTGTGATTCCAATAAGTTCCAACAGTCCCAATGATAGGCATTTCATCAGGACTACAACTAGGTGACCTCCTTGGCGAAGAAGAAGCTGAAAACTGTTTAAGCTCTTCCACAGTTAGTGCACCTAAAATTGGTCTATCTTCAAAGCTTCTTGGCGAATTTGATCCCATAGACATGCGTTTTGCAGGTGTAATGGCATCTAAACCAATTGTGCTAGGCTTGTTAATCGGTGTGCTCTCTAATGAACTCAGCCAATTAGATAAGCTAGCATCCACTGCTATTTCTTGGTTTGATTTCTTAGATTGATCAGAATTTCCTTTGAAACTGAATGGCAATTCCTTAAAAATAGGCTCAGAGCTAAATGATAATTGCGGTTCTTGACCCATTGTGACATTCTCTTTCTGCTGCTTCAACGGTGGTGTCCCTTTTGCTTTCACAGCTTTCCAATGAGTGAGATTTTCAACTGGGTTCAGCACAGAATGCACATAAGCACTCCTATCTCGAGCATTCGGATTTGGTTTCACTTCCTTCTCAGGCAAACTGCTTATCCCCACAGTACTATCAACCTCCTCAGTAAAGGGTAATAGCCCTTTAGGCACACATAATTTAGACCTCGATTCTAAAATTTCATCATCCTCAAGAACATCATCATAATCTATCACCGCATCATCTTCATCATCATCATCCACATCCTCAACATCACTTTCTCCATAATCTAGTTCATCATCACTGTCTCTGCAATTCTGGTACCTATGATTGGAAGGAAAAGATCCTGAGCTCGAAGTGATCGAACTGTCATCAGCAGACGACTGAGATTGGATTGGTTTCACTAAACTCCCCCCCTTCTCCTTCTCTTTCTCCACCTCCTTCCCCTCTCCTCCATTTTCGTTCTTTGCAGAAAACTGCACTGATTCTGCAACTGAAACATGCTCATATGTTGTTACATTCGAATCAAATGTTACTTTCTTTCGATTACTCAAGCTCAGCTGTTCCTCAGGACTAACCCTGTGCTCAAACCCCAATAACAAAACATCAGAAAACCAATAACAAGCAAAACGCAAACAAGCTTTCCATCAGATAACCCCTGGGGTGGGGAGGGGGGAAATAAAGCACTATCGACCAAAAGCTTTAAACTTTCTGGTCACTCACCGGATTTCTTGAACTGGGCTGGTGAGTTTTTCTGGGTTGTTCTGTACCAAAGGAACTGCAGATTGTACTGGATTATAACCTGCGTTCTTCTACAATTGAAATCATAATGGATCAATTGACGCTATATTTGATAGTAAAAAAAATTTAAATCTTTATCACCCCATCCTAATAAACCCTGACCGAACTAATCCTTACTTCAACAAGAACGCAAGAAACTAAGCAAATAAAGAAAACTTTCCCTCCATTTCATGGATAACAAACCTAAGAAATTTTAAATAAAAAACAACCATAAAGAGTAAAAAATTGAAAGAAAAGGTCTGCGCTTTACCTGGCCACCAGGCTGAACCCTGTACCTCTGTTTCCGGCGCCGGCGATCTTTGGAGGAACCAAAGCAGCCAAGAAAACAACCCATTAAGGAAAATACCGTTTTCTCCTTAACTTTCTGTTTCTTGAACAGTAACGGCTTGATTCTTCTGGGTTCTGTTTCTCTATTGAGAAAGAGAGACCGATTTGCTTAATGGGTTTTCATTGTTTAGAGGAGAAAGAGAGAAGAGGAGAAGGAGGAGGAGCGGATAGGACAAGGCGGTAGGGACAAAACGGTCAAGAGAATTTGTAGAAAAGGTGGAGGTGTAGGGTTTTATTATTAGTTTACGAGAGAAAAAGGAAGTGACCGTTAGAATTGGGAGCCGAGATCGTGGACACAGCCTGTAAATTTTGGATTATTTTGTAAACATTTTCAACTCTGTTTCTGATTTTTCTCTACTGTGTCTGTACTGTACCGTTAATCCACTTCAAAGTTGGCGGGTCCTGTCCAATCCAAGTGCTCCAGTTTGGTGATGACGTTCAAGAAATAGTATCCTAAGAGGAGAAGGTGGATTAGGATTTACCATTTTTTTTTTTTGTTTATAGCAAATTGTGAACTATGGGAAAAGTAGATATTTAATGCGATCGATCAAATTTAAATTTTCATTTGATTTTCAATTTGAAAGATAGATTTATACTTTTTTTGAAAAAAATAAAGATATATTTATGTTAAAGATGGTGTGATAATATGATTTTTTTTTTTTAAGAATACGATTTAAGATGAAAATGAATCTTATTTAAAAGGAAAAATATTATTATTTCTATCAAGTTAGGCTCGCATTGAATAGTATGATGGGATAAGATGAATTTGGTCCGGAATTATTTATTTTTTTAATTTATATTTTTAAAAGATTATTTAAAATTTTTTATATCTTTAATTATATTTTTGGATTTATGTTTATTTATTTTTGCTAATTATTTAAATTAATATAAAATTTAGATTAAAAATATATAAGATAAATAAATAGTATAAATAAAGAAAAAACATTTCTATAATATAAACAAATGAAAAGATAATAAGGTTTTCTTTTTACCAACCCAAGCTCAAATCTAATTTGAGTTTTAGGCTTCATTTATTTTGAAAAAAATTAATTAAAAAGTCTAATTTTTAAAAAAGGAGGATGTTTTTCTCGTGTTTGATTATAAGAAAAATATAAAATGAGAGTCTATTTAAAATAATTATAGGGTATAACTAATAACTATTAAGTGTTTGATAAATTATATTTAATTGTTGTTATTAATTTATAAAATGACTATTAAAAATATATGGTTGATTTATATTTTATATTTTTAATTAAATTAAAAATATAATAAATTAATATATTTTTCAAATTTAAAATAAAATATAAATTTTCAAATTTAAAATGCTATAATTATTAATTTATATCTGAAGTTAGAAAAACCTATAGAAAGATTCGGAATTTAACTGAATATCTAGTTAGATCGATAAAGATGACACTTTCAACACTCAATATTCATAATAGATAGATTGTTTTGTATTGTTTTAGTGAAAATCTTTGCTTCATTGAATCTCAGAGCAATAAGAGATTAGAACATAATAAGGTTGATGATGAATATATTGCATCCAAACTTGTTCCAAAACATAAACGGAGGAAGCATATTGTGGCAATAAAAGAGACATTATTGCCTGGAATATTCTGATCACCAGCAACTCTTTTCTGTGAGAATCTTCCTCCTCGACATCAGTCAAATTGAACTGTGATGCTTCTGCTGTTAACAACACAGCACACAAAGTAGGTGCAAGTAGCTCGAGACAGTCATGCTGGGGGTGGAATCAAAGAAAATAAAAAAAGATTGTTGGGGTGAGAGAGGCTCGAACTCTCGACCTCAGGATAACTCAGAAAGCTATGAGACCTACGCGCTAGCCAACTGCGCCACCACCCCATTTGTGATGTTGTTCGACAAAATTTTAATGATATAGGTTAAATCCACAAGGGATTTTGGACTTAGAGGACGAACCGACCGGCCAACCAAGCAAACGAACCAAAGAATCCCCAATAATTTCATTCCCTCCTTTCTCACAACAACCTTAACACGCTGCCAATGGATTCAGACGAGGGCAAACTCTTTATCGGGGGAATAGCATGGGAAACCACGGAAGACACTCTCCGAGACCACTTCAACCAGTACGGCAACGTTTCTGAGGTTGTTATAATGCGCGATAAGACCACTGGTCGTCCCCGCGGCTTCGCTTTCGTCGTCTTCTCCGATCCTTCTATCCTCGATCGCGTCCTCGACGACAAACACACCATCGATGGCCGTACCGTAATACCCTTTCTCTTCTTTAATTTAATTTCAATGGTTTCGCCTTTAATTGATATGCATTCATTCATTCTTCGGTTTTTTTTTTTTATCAATAGGGTTTCTGTGATTTATTATTATTATTATTATTATGCTCAAATTTATTAATTATTGGGTTTGGATTTGCTTATGTAATGGAATTAGTAGTATTTTCCGAAATGTCTCCTCCTTTTCTTCTCTTTTCTTAACTGCCTTCGATTTCAATGCCTATCATTTCTAGGTTTTCTTTGTTTCTTTGATATGGTTGAATGGCAGGACTGAACCTTTAATTGATTATTTTTTAAGCTATAATTAGTGGGTTTTGTCTTTTGAATGGCTTATGTAATGGAGTCAGTATTATAATTATTTTCTCTCATTTAATTGTTTGTGGTTTTTGTTCGCTTGTAGATTAATGTTGATAATTGCACTTTTTTTATTGCACTTTCAATGAATTTTTGCTCTGAGTAAAGTTTCTTCATTTTTCTAGGGTATGCTATTAATGTCTTTTCAGATATACTTACCTTGTCTTCAGAGTTTTCTAGGTCTCTATTATTGTTGAACCAAACAAATTCTGCTTTTATATCATGTATTGCCAAGTGTATAGAAGGGCTGGAAGTATGGTCTCCATGATTGGATTGAATAGTAGATTTCTTTTTTCTGTAGAGATGGAACTTTTTATAATTTACCCCTAATGGTCACATTGTGTAACTTTGCGTGCACATGTGTGTTGTAATCTTTAAGTATTTTAAATTATCACTTTGACAACCACAGGTAGAGGCTAAAAGGGCTTTATCAAGAGAAGAACAGACCTCTAGATCTGGTAATTTTAGTGCTGGTAGAGGTTCTGGTGGTGGTGGGAATTTTAAGACCAAAAAAATATTTGTTGGTGGTTTGCCATCCACGCTGACAGAAGATGGCTTCCGCCAATATTTTGAAGAGTATGGTCATGTGACTGATGTGGTAATAATGTTTGACCAGCATACTCAGAGGCCACGTGGCTTTGGATTTATCACCTTTGAGTCTGAAGATGCAGTTGATAGAGTACTTCACAAGGTCTTCCATGAGCTGAATGGTAAACTTGTAGAGGTAAAACGAGCACTTCCAAAAGATGCAAATCCAGGTGGTGGTGGCCGTGGCGGGGGCTATCAAGGCTATGGTAACTCTGATGCCAATGCAAATGATGGTCGAATGGATGGAAATAGATATATGCAGAACCAAACTTCAACAGGTAGCTATCCATCTTATTCTGGCTATGGTGCACCTAGCTATGGTTATGGGACAGCAAACAGTGGAGTTGGTTATGGTGGTTACAGCAGTTATGGTGTTGGTAGTTATGGAGGTGGGAATGCTGGGTTTGGTGGTCCAACAGGGGCATATGGAATGCCTAGTGCCATGAAAAATAATTGGGGTGGTCAAGTTCCTTCCAGTTATGGTGCTTCAGGTTATGGTGCAAATGCAAGTTATGGGGCTGCAGCTCCATGGAGTGTATCTGGTGGTGGGAATTCTGCTTCAGCTCCAATAGGTCAATCTCCAGGTGGAACTTCTGGTTATGGAGGTTATGGTTATGGCAACTATGGTGGAAGTGATGGTCCCTATCCTGCTGGATATGGAGCAGCTGGTGGGCGCAGTGGAAATATCCCAAATAACAGTTCCAGCACTGGTGCTGGTGGGGGAGAGCAACAGGGGAGTGGGGGTGGATATCCTGGGGCTGGCTATGGTGATACTAATGGGAATTCTGGATATGGAAATGAAGCCTGGAGGTCTGATCCTTCTCAAGCATCTAGTGGTTATGGTGGTGGGTATGGTGGTGGTCATTCACGACAGGCACCACAGCAGTGATTGATGATGCCTTCAGTTTTGCAGGAATTCACACTCAGGCTTCTATTCATATTATGTTGGTGGGATAACGAAGATATGATGACAGAAGATCCTGTGAATGGTTGGATTGCTTGAAACCTCAGTTGTAGTTTGCAATAGTTTTGTGCTAGTATATAATGGCTAGTAGTTCCAAGTAGTGGCAATATTTCTCATCTATTAGTATTTTCTCTCAAAGTCGCAATTGTTAACTTAAAGTATTTTGTGTTTTGTTGTTTTCTTCTTTCTCTACTGTTTAAAGCTGGATAGTGTTATGAGCGTTTTCTACTATTATTTACATTGGTTGTGTTGGTATTTGGCTCATGTCTCTTTATCGGTTAATGTTTATTTATCTGCTTGAATTCAATGGTGTTATAAATATAGTTTTGCTTTAGCAAATTGCTTTTAGTAGCAATGCTTTATTGCTGCTAAATTTCATATGATAGAGGTGGCAGAATAGAGAAACTCAAATGTAGGGAAGCTTCATGATAATATGCTGGAATTCTAGGTACTAGCATTTATCACTGACTAGTGTGTAGTAGCAGTAGCCATAGTGGTAATAAATTTGTGAGCAGGCATAATCATTTTCTTTCCTGTATTTGCCCTTTTGTACAGGAGAGAGTACTCAATTCCTGTGTGCAACTCAAAAAATGGTAATTGGGATTTGTGGCATGGACTGTAAAGTGGGCTCACATGATGATGCTTTGTTCACTTGATCTTTCATTCTGATTATGGAGTGGGGAAGGAGCCATCCCATTCCAAATATGCGGTATGTGTATAAGTTGAAAGGTGGTGAAAGTTTGAAGATTTTTTATTCTTTTTTATCTTTTTTCTTTCTACACATTTATTTTGCAATTGTGCTAACTCTGTGGAAGTAGTAACCCTTTTGGGAGAGAGAAAGGAGTAAATGAATTGCATTTGCTGGGCATTCATGTTTCCTTTGAGAGATTGAAAGCATTTGCAGTTTTGGTGAAAGAAGATTTTTGGGTTTTCAGTTAGTTGTTGCTGTTGTCATATATCTCCTTAACATTCTTTGTGACATTCTGTATGTTTCCATTTTTGGATGTCAGCTGACAGATCAACCTCTAGATTCGATGGTATCTACTGAGTACATCACCTGGCAGCAAGGATGAAACCTTAGCATCTTTTAACTCCCTTCTTATGGATTCCAACTCAAGCCACCCTGTTATGTTCCTTTTCTATCGATGATTAATTGCATTGGTTATTATTCTGTAATTTCTTGTCCAATCTTGACATTGAATTGCTGGAGTTAATGATCTCAATCCCTTGGCTTGTCACATTTGTAATTTAGCTTTTCTTATAACTGGACAAATATGTTTTTGTGAAAATGGATGTTAGGGTACACTTTTGAGTACAGTTATACACGGCCAAGTGATGTTGAGAACGGGCGTGTTTGTTAATTTTAGTGAATCTGGATGTTTGGCTGGGGTTTTGTTGTAGGAGTATGCAGTTGTAGAGGATGTTCAGCACTGTGTAATGAATAGCGTTATAATTTGAACTAGCAGATATCCTTGGCCATTGAGGTCTTTCCTTACGTTTGATGGAAAGGCAGATGCTAATCATGCAAATGGTGATTTTGATCCTTTAT
>CATIWR010335154.1:0-13790 GCA_949677035.1 Omphalea diandra | reverse complement strand
TAATTACTGAACGAAAACAAATTTGCGTACCTGTCTCCACGTTGAATCCCAAATTACTTTGAGCCATAATTCTGAAATCTGAAATAAACCACTTTAAGAATTCGTCAGAACGGTTGAAAATGGAAAGCTAGATCTTCCTCTTCTTAACCTTCTCGAAGACGGTTATAATGGGTATAGCAACTAGGGTTTTCTGTTATGAAGGCAGGAGAGGGGACCTAACCTATTTATAATAATTTTAACAGGCCCACCCATCACAGGTCCATGTTAAAATAGGCCTACACTGACCGTCTTTCATATCGGCCCACAAAAGATGTCACAAGCCCATAACTCCATTGATCACATTTTAATTGGGCTTACCCACAATCAATAAACTATATTATTCAGTCCATTTTAATAAATAATTAAAACCAATCCATAATTAATATTAGCCCACATAAAAAAATATTTCCAACAATAACAGCTAGAGATCGTAAGGATAATAATTAAAGAAACGTTTAGGAAGACAAGTTTAGAATAAGTCTCACGAGGAGAAGAGTTAAGAGAGATAATGTAATTGTTTAGTCCAAATTAAGTTTTGTGTCACTAACTATAATATATGAAATTTAATTGAATCATGTTTCCACGTTTTAAGTACGATTTCACATTTCAAAAACTTTGTGTTTTTTTTTTCTATATTTTCACTTTCATTTTAAAAAATATAATTTTTCCATGGAACATTTTTTATTTTTCTATTGTCTCACATTTCCATTTCCATGCAACATAGGTCACTCAAAATTAAGGAAACAGAGTCATAACCAATTTTAAAAGTAATGAATAAATTTCATCTCAAAATGAAAAAGACGACATAATAACACATAATAACGTACAAAATAAAGCAAGAAATTAATATAGGGAATAATAGATCTAGAAAATTGAGTATGAAAGATAATTGTCATACATACAAGTTTGGATTTACTTTTTTGTTTCCTTTTCCACGTGCATTATACAATTCTCAAATAAGTGTCAAATTTTCAGCTTAGGCATGTTTTTGCCCCAATTAGCACAAAACTTTCATGCGTGCTAAGTTCCCCACCTTAGTCAAGTAAAGCTGAACAAAGTTCTGAACAAAAAATTTGGATGATGGGAACCTAGAATTCAAGCTATAATAAGAAGCTAAATTAAAAGAGAAAATGTGGGGAAATTACAAGAATCCATTAAAAAGTATAAAAAAAAAAAAAAAAAAAGAAGATCCCACATGCAAATCTTTTAGGGTCACGTGCTAGAAATGATACGTGTATAGATGAACTCGTTCCATGTATCAGGTAATCCAGGAAGACACCAATGAATACAATCAGCATAAGTTGCTGGATCAGCCTGTTGTTCTGGAGTCAGCATCTTGCCTTGGCGGATAGTATAAACTGAAGTGTGTGCATCTTTTCTATATTCAGAAAGAGTGGTAATGTTGAGAAAATGAATAGGTACTTTCATTGATTTCGTCAAATTTGCTGCTATAACAAGTAGCCTGCGGTCCGTGCCCACATTTAAATGCATACTTGTATTTAAAACTGGGGTGGTCTCCTTAGCACATTTTATCCCATCTGGATTATACCAATCCAGGCTCCTATCAATTCAAGAAAAGAAGATCATATATTTATAACATGTAATTAGAATCATTAAAGGTTTGTGTGTGTGTATATATATATATATAATGATTAGTGGTTTACCCCCGCTATATATAATAAATATGTCAAATTAATGAAATCATGTTTAGTGATTATTGAACCACTGTCAACCACTAAGGATCACCTAATATACCTAATTAAGATTAATGTGGCAATATTATATTAGACAACTTTACGAGAATTAGGATATGGTCAAGCAGATAATGTTTAAAATCCTTTATACAAGACTAAAATTATTTTTTAAAAATGCCAATAAAGAGAATTTCTAGGTATTATCTATGATTTTGTTTTATTTTCCTATTAAAAAATTGGAAAAAAATATGCCAGCATTTAGTTATTAATGGAATAGTAGTTCCAATTAAGAAAAAACAAAGTATGTACTAATCATTGGGGAAAAAATTAAAGAATAAAAATATGAACATTACTTGATATGGAGAGGAGACATGCTAGTAAAGAAGACAGTGGTATGATTAGGATCAATGTTTTCATCTACCCACTTAGACCATGTTGTCAGAACTCTCCTATAAGCTACTGGCCGTTCGATCTCATCATATTTTGTGGCTCCTTCATCGAACGATCCACGCCTGCTCAATATAAAAGGAAATCTGCTTCATGATCTTATTAGAACACCTAATAAGTCATAGAAATAGGATTGTACTTACAGAACTTTCATAGCGAAAGTGTTCATCCACCATATGTATGTGTTAAAAATGAGGTAATCAGCTTTCCAATTGACACCATGTTTATTTATTGATTCTGGCATGATTATACGGTTCAAGATACTGTGCATATTTGGATCATCAGAGTTTGATTCCACTAGAAATGGTGCCCAATAGAACTCAATTGTGGCATTGTAGTCCTACGATCAAATTGTAACACCAAACGCACCAATCAAACTCATGAAGCTTTCTTTAGAATGGTCCACAAATAATACATGCCAGGTATCATGATTTTTTTTTCATGGAAATATAGGGAGTTCACAAAATATTCATATAATATGTTACCCTAATATGCAAATAAATAATAAATTGCTACTAAATTATTTTTTTGCATGGCCAACCACTCTAGTTGTTAGATTAGGTGGTCACCTACAATTACATTTCTTGAAGTGCTAAGAAAACTTTTTATAAAATATCAAAATCAAATAAAATTAAAATTCCTTATGCAGGATCTTCACTCTACTAGCGAAAGCTTAATTACTAGACAAAATTTCAAGGTGTTATATACATAGAGGTGGAGAAATCTATTTCTTGATATGCTGAATCATATTATTATAACAAAAAGTAGATCCAACAAGTAACTTCATGATCAAGCATCATTAACCAAGAAGAATAGAAGAGAAGTAATTAATGTTAGCCCAATTCTATCACAAAAATTTAATGAAAGGTAGAAAAGGACAATGACATTACACCTAAACACAGAGAAAGAGAGGAAATTAAGAGTTGGGTACCTCCATGGTAAAAATAGCAAGAGAGCCTTCCTTCCTCCATGTCTTCCTACCAGGAGGAATCACAGATTGAACCAAACAAATCATTGATTCCCATTGGTTCCTATTCAATGAGTCACCAACAAACATAAGCCTTTTGTTCCTTAGCTTGTTTAGCAACAATCTTGGCTTTAACCTATTATTAACATAACATAAAGCAAGTAATCAATTAACAACACCACAAATCAAGAAAATGTTCACATAAACATAGAAAAAGAACAAAATCCAAGAACATATCAAACTTTATACTTAGGCAAAGAACAATCTCTAGGCTGCCATTTCCATTTCTGGTATAAAGAATCCTTTCTGCCATTCCTAAGGCAAGTCACTTGAGCAGTAAGGAACTCGCATTCATCTTCTTTATATAAAGGACGTGTCTCATTATCAAAAACCCATTGGCCTGTGAAAAGATCACAATCTTCTGGTGGCAATTCAACATCCTCCTCTTCTTCTTCTTCTTCCTCTTCGATCACTGGAAATTCAACATTCTTATCTTCTTTGTTACTTACTTGATTTTCTCGTTCATCAGAAACGTGAGGTTCTTCTAGTGAAGTTCTTAAACCGACAGAAACAGAAACAGTAGTTTCTTGATCATTCTTGTTTGTTGCTTGAACTGGGTTTTCTTGTGTTGATGCCTCTTCTAGGATTTCTTCAGATTTGGGCCAAGAAAATGGGAATTCCGCCATGGATTTGACGTCCTCATTATACATGAAAACCCCGAAAAGGAAAACAGAAAACACAACAACAAAGACTGGAAGATTGTTGCTTTTCTTCTGCTTCATGGCTGCTGCAGCTACTGTAACTGAGGAAAAGAAAGGTGTTTTCCTTCTAGATGGCAGCATGAGAATGATGAGAAAAGGGAAGGGAAACAGATGGAAATATAGAGAAACATTGGGACAAGATAAAGAAATGCTTACAATATTGAATTAGGCTAAAAAAAAAAGGTTAGTTCAAAATGGGATTTGGTGAGATGGGTTTTTCTTCAAGAAACTGCTGATGAGGCTGGTAGAAGGAGAGTTGTCTCTCTCAATTTATTTACTTATTTTAGTTTCCAATTTTTGTTAACTAATTTGATATGAGTGATCTAACTGTAATAGCTACGTAGGAGTGAGTTCAAAGTTTTGATAGCCTATAGTTGGTCTTAGTCTAAGAAAATGTCAGGACAAGAAGGAGGGAATGGTTGATGATATTGCAAGATATTTGGTAGAGCATATGTTATTTTCTACTGGATTTTGGTATAGCTAATATCTGGAAGTAAGTATCAATATGAAGTCTGTTTATCGTAAGAGTGAATCTTAAGTAAATAGATAAATAATAAGACAGAAGGCAAGGCTCCCAAATAATTCATATTATACCCTTCATGATTGTATTCTCTATATTATCTATATCTTTATGCATATGTATACGTATAATCATCACACAGAGAATTTAATATATATGAATAGTCAAATTAGTTAGTTAACCATATTTTCCAAGTGAGGGTGAAATTGAACGTTAATAGACTTGGGGGGTTATATTTAGTCTATCGGCTGTAAATGATAAATCAATTCAAATGTATATACACTTATTTAATCATCAATTAATTTAGCAATTTACATTATTGCTAGATGACATTATTCCATAACTACTAATTTGATAAACCATAAGTAAGCTTTTAATATGCAACTTTATGGATCAAAAATATAAAGAGGATAGATGTCGTCAAAACTCACCTAATAATCACTTCAAATGTCAATGTTTAAAGTTGGTGCAAATTAATGATCTTGCTTATTGTAAGTACTTCTGAACTTTCTAACCCTTCATTTGATTGAGCAGCATGTGATCTTTCTCTGTCCCCAACAACTACCAAAGTCAGTTGACGCATTATGAAGGCTCTTTATGAATTAATGCTGATTACTTTGTATTAAGGGGCCAAAACCCATATCCAAATCACTAGAAACTTTATGTTTGAGAAAAGTAAAGCCAAAGAAAACTATTTCCATATGTCGTGAGTACACCAACATGATCGTCATAATATACGGTTTGTATACTTTCAATTCTTTTGGATGATACCTCGCTTTTTTTACAAGTTAAGGCAACTATACACACCTACGGTCTCCTTCAAGGGACTTTCACTCAAATGTTCATCAATCATAGATGTTTATGATTCTCCAACTATCACAATCAATTGAAGAGAACTTCGTGCCCACTGTTTATGGTCCAGCATTACTCTTCTTTTATCATTCATTTTGTTTCGATCCTTTTTTTTCTGATAATCTAGCACTTAGTACCAACTTTCGCACATTGAATTTATTCTATTTTTTAGTTATTTTCTTGTAGAAAAATGCTATTTGACTCGAGTTAAGATGTAATAAAAGTGTTTCAAGGGAAAACAAATACTTAATACTATTATTTTTAATCAATGCATGTGTTTTTCAATATAAATTTAAATTTTTTAAAGATTATTTTAATTTATCTATCAATCTCACAAATAATGTATTTCAATAAATATATCTGAAATTTTAATTATTTTTTCTGCCCTCAGTAATTAGCATATTACGTAAAAGTCTTTCTCTCCTCGTTGAGAGCTTCGGTTTTGTCTCTTCTTTATGTGACAGGTTGAGATTTTTTTTTTGTTTCTTTGCGTTTTCATCATGAAAGAAAGGATAGCTGGCTTATCTTCGAGTGTCGATGAGGAGGAGAAGATGGTTTTGAAATATTATATATATATATCCATCATTTAGAAAAATTTATCAAGAGATTATTACATGACATTCTCATAACAGAGCTTGCTATATAAAATTTATTAAAATTATTTTTATATATTTATTATAGTATTCATTAGATTCATTTGATGCTCATCATATAAATGCAAACAAAATAAATTTAAATTTAATTATTTAATAATATATTAAACATTCATAATTATATAATTATAATTATTACAAACATAATATAAACATATTATTAGTAAAAATATTACGTAAATTTATTATTTTTATATATTTAATATAAAATTCATTAAATATCATTTAATAATTATTATAATGAAAAAATAATAAATATGAACTAAATATTTAATAACATATATTATAAAATATAGTATAAATATATTATGACTAATAAGTAATACTTCATATTAATATTATCATTATTCAAAAGTCCAATTATACAATAATTATATCCAAATATAATGATTATAGTTATTGCATAATTTGAAAACATATTAAAATAAATTCAATTTCTTATGGTAAAATCGCAACAATGAATTAAAATTTACTTAATATTTTTATTAATAAATCAAAATTCATAAAATCTTCTTTGCATTTTTAATATAAGTTCCCAAAAAGATTAAAAGAAAAATAAAATATAATTCTTTTATAAATTTTTCATTAAAAATAACATGGTAAAAAATCAAAGCAATTAATTATTTAAATATATTTTTATAAAAGTAAAATAAGCATATTACTTTGATGCATTAATTCATTAACTCATAATAATTTTTACGAAATTTATTGAATAATTTCATGAAATCAATATTTTATATATTTTTCTACTATCATATAACAAAATAAAAATTTTAAATTCAATTAAAATATAATATTTGAAATATTAAATAAAACTGAGCCACATTACTACTAGTGTAACAATTAAATACGTTAGTATATTTCTAATTGCAAGGTTATTCTTGAGGAATTATAATTAGTCAACCCGGGAAAATTGATCATTTAGAAATTGGGATAGAAAAAATTTCTATTCTCAATTTAACAAAGCAAAATCCTCAATCAAGATCTTTGTAAGGGATGGATGGCAATAGTAAAGAAGGCAACTATAGGGCATGATCATGAAAAGGGCTTGCTTCATAGTTCATATCATTGCTAAATTTTTTAGACTTTGATTGACTTTGAATTCGTATGTAAGAATTTATGTGTTTTTCCATTGTCTTTTGGTTAAGTATATAACACCCAAAATTCATATGTAAATTTTGGTTTCAGTTATTTGCACTTTTTTTAGTGTTTTTTTACACTTTTTAAGAGAGTGCAAATAACCGAAATCTTTAATAAAATTTATTTGCATTCTTTTTAAAACTTTTTACACTTTTTAAAAGAAATACAAGAAGTTTCAAAAAGAGTGCAAAAATCATAAAAAAAAGTGCAAATAATTGAACCACAAATTCTCAACCTATAATGGAAGGGCCACGGGTGGTAGCTAGTGAACCATTATCACAAGTGCTTTCGTAATTTTTCAACTTAATGAAAATGTGTTAGCAATTTGACTTTGTTTTCCCTGGCTTAGCATTGAGTAATTAGATGCACATTTCCTCACGAGGGTTGGAGAGAAGATAGGTAAAGTCAATAAAGTTAATAGAACAACTGCTACGGCTGCTTTATATGAACTTTCCAAATTGAATTGTGTGAAGCTGAAGAAATTAAATTATACGAACCTAAAGAAATTTGACCTAGTGAAAGCCCACCCATGCCCATTTGTTGGCATTCTATTCATCACCCTGAAATAAACTTTAGAGATTCAGATCATAAGCTGGAATCCTTCATTGCCAAAGATAATAAACCAAGTCTAGACCATACCAGGAGTCGGGATGTCTAGCATCAATTCATAGAGGCACTTTGGTAACTCTCAATTCCATTCCCAAGATCCTCCAAAGCTATATATTTGCATAATCAACTTAATATCCGAATATATTATTCTATCTTAAATAGATTTTCACTTTCTATTTTTCATATTGTTTAAAATAAGTATTTAATATTTTGTCAACTCACAATTTGTAGTACATTTTTTCATCTATATCTCAATTATATTTAATGAGAAAATAAATATATATATTTTAATTTAGTAAATAATGAAGGTAAATTAAAAAGATTGATTATAAATATTTTTTATTTAATAAAAGTGGACATACATTTTGGATATCTCAAAAAAAATAAAATAATAGACAGCTTTTTTGGAATGATGATTAGTAAATCTTAACAGTGGCATCTAAATAATGCAGCAATTTTCATGAATTAATTGCTTCTATAAAAGCTTATAAACTTGCTGCATTGGCAAGTGAATTCACTCTTCATTTAGTTAACTAATTATGATCAGCTATGTCAAATAATGTCCAAATTCGATTGTTTTGAGCTTATGTATATCTTCTTCTCCTTCATTCATACTATTACAACACACATGTCTAAGAAAATAATTAATCAAGGCAATTAGGCTTAATAAAAACATGTCCAAAATAATTAATATGTGTTTCCAAGAAAAAATATAGGTTTCCAAGGTAATAAACTAGTAATATCCGACCACAAATAACTAAACATCCTACTCCCTCTATTTCATAATAAATGTCGTTTAAGTTTTTTATACATATATTAAGAATTGTATTTAATATGTGTTATTACATATAAAAAAGATTATGTTACCCTCAATTAATTATTTTTATAAATTATTGTGCACTCTAAAAAATTAATAATTATAAAAGAGAGAAATGGTAGAGTTGAAAAAAATTAATTCATATTCATTGATAATTGTAAAACATCAAGTATTATAGAACAAAAATTTCTCTCTAAAACGATATTTATTTTGGGACAGAAGGAGTACTAAAGAAAAAAAGAAGCCTTAATTGATCAACATTACTACTTCACATGAAGCCATTGAAGGATACAACTTAAGCATTCAAATCTATAAACTGTCCAATAATCATTGACTCAGCCATAACATTGTGAGCAGCCATAGTATCAATTCTTGCTAGAACATTGTTCCTCCACTCTTCTAACGACTCCTTATACCTTTCAAGCCATTCTCTTTAAAATGACATTTATTTTGGAACAGAAAGAGTACTAAAGAAAAAAAAGTTTTAATTGATTAACATTAATACTTCACATGAAGCCATTGAAGGATACAACATAAGCATTAGGATCAATAAACTGTCCAATAATCATCGACTCAGCCACAACATTGCGAGCAGCCATAGCATCAATTCGTGCTAGAACATTCTTCCTCCACTCTTCTAACGATTCCTTATACCCTTCAAGCTCTTCCTTGTTCATCTTCTCCATCAGCAAATTCCACAAAACTCGCCATTATTCGAATTACCCTTATTTCCCATCATCTTCTTCACCTCTCTTTTCATCTTCTCCAACCGGCCAAGAGATTTCTTGAATTCTTGCTCTTCGACCATCACATTAACATTACTACTACTATTACCATTACTTTCTATTGAGCAAGAACTTTCTTCGACCTCCTCAGTTACTGCAAGATACAGGTCAAGAACATTGTCGACACATTCGGGTTTCCGAAAGAAAACACTTTCCCACATTCAAAGAAGAGGATGAGAGCAACATCAGCTCCACATAACGTAGAAGGTTATGTTGCTTTTTTGAAAATATCATTCTTGCATTTAGAAAACGTAACATAACGACTGCTTTCTTTATCTCTATCTTTTGGCGTGTTCAGTTAGGTTTTCTTTCTCTTAAATTTGTAGTTATATTGTCTTACTTACCCGATGCTAATTAAAAAGGAATATATAAGAAAATAGTGAGTCTATGGAAAGCTTATTTGATGATGGGAACTTTTTTCTTTAAGTTGAGATGTAAATACCAAGGATTTTGGATGCTAATTAGTAATCAGAGGAGAAAAAAATATTAAATTACTAGATTTAGAATTCCTAGGGATATTTTAGTTCATTCTGTATGGGTTCTATGTGAAAGAAGATCAAAATCTTGCCAACAAAATAAAAGCAGGTAATTAACAGAAATTATTGTTAGTTGTGATCTATTTATTTCATGATTATATGAAATTAAAATTGAACTAATTGATAATTAGCACTTTACGTGGTTATAATTTAGTATATTAAATATTAAAAAAATAAAATATCCATACAAAATATGTGATCAAGAACATAAATATTATTTATTGTTAAGATAGATAATACATAGAAACTATTTATTAGTCTTATATTTTTCAGTTGTCTATTTTGTATTATCTAGTGATTTTTTATTTTTGTTTATAGTTATTTTTAATTGAATAGTTTTATATGAAAAT
Organism: Omphalea diandra; assembly: GCA_949677035.1. NCBI lineage: Eukaryota > Viridiplantae > Streptophyta > Magnoliopsida > Malpighiales > Euphorbiaceae > Omphalea > Omphalea diandra. Next base: position 3,620 of record CATIWR010335154.1, on the reverse strand, counting down.
TTTAGTTACTTATTTGTCGATGAATGTTAAACTTTTATCTCAAATAAATAGTTAGATGACAAATAACAGTCATTAGTCTAAAATTAAATTTGAAATGAAAATTAATTTTATATATTAGTTGATAATTCACATTTTGCATTGTTATAATTTAATATATATATATATATATATATATATATATATATAAAATATACTTAAATCATCTTACATATCAATGAAAACTACACCTTGTCTTCCTGGTATTTTAAGATAAATGACTTTACTCATAAATTTCATTTTTTTAATGTCAAACTAATCAATTCTAGGGTAAGAATTGTTTGTTCCTCACAATCTTGAAATTGCTAATTTTTTTTTTAAAATGTCTGTAAAAGTGAGAGTATATATAAATCTACACCCGAACTTGGTGCGCACGATTCATAGGTAAGAGAGGGAAACGCCCGCTATCACATCAAGCCTGTTGGATGATTATAAATGTCCAACCCAAAAGAGAATCACTAAAAAACCCATTTATAATCCTTCTCAAGTTCAGTTATTAAGATGGTTTTTTGTAGAAATACTTAGGTTTAATCTGAGTCCAACGAATTGAATATTGGGTTTCATCCTTAATGCTAATCTGGTGGATATATCAGGATATTCTCATAATCACACAACATTGGCCCTACATTTTTATTGGCACAAAAATTTTCAGGACAACGTCCTGTGGATATATCTCACTACACTTAATATTCAAGAGATACCTCTTTTTAGGCCTTTTTTTCCTGCAAAAGATCATTGGTATTCACCTTTTACCATCATTCTTTCTTTTTAACCAGTGCCAATTTTATGATAATTTATGATATAGAAAAGGAGTGACATTCAAAATTGAATTAAAACCATTTATAACCATTTTTTTCGTAAATCTAATGTTGGTTTTGTTCATGGGCATTGACTCATAATTTTCCATCATTTAATGTTGTGTTTGGTTTTCTACATTGCAATCCTAAGTTTGGAATGGAATGAAAGATTTTCTACCAATGATACTTTGTGACCTGAAGGTTTTTGAGCTGATAAGCGAGTAATTAAAAGAAGATTTCGTTCAAAAGTTAACCCAATCTTCAAATGCTTGTTTTGAGTGATTCTTTATCATCGGAATTAGTCTACTTTAACTGAATATTGGTGAGGAAAAACCTCACGAGTCGCTTGCCCAATTGAGGATTCTCAAGTTGTTGAATCTGTCATGGTGAACAAAGACTTCCATCTAGTTAAATATCTGACATCTTTAGAAATGTTGGAGTGCCAAGATTGGAACTTTTTAGTGCCATCCACCGTTTCATTTCAAAATCTAAATGGAATGATTGATCCTTTAACTTCTCCATCACCCAGAAGTCTGGTGCAACTTACAAGATTAAACTTAATTGACTTTGAAATTATACAAGAAATTGTTGCAAGTGAGAAGAATAAAATAACCCATGAGATTTGTTTCAGCCAATTAGAATATTTGGAACTTCATTGTTTATTATGCTTTACAAGTTTTTTTTTTTCAAGTAATTGTGCTTCAATTTCTCATATTTAGAAGAGATGATTGTTAAAAAATATCCAAGACAAAGACTTTTGCTTGAGTCCTCATGTGAGTATACACTCAATATGATGAATTTGGATGAATTTGAAGCGGAGTTGAAATCAATTTTATATTGATAGTTTAGATCATAAGAAATTTTTTTTAGATATGATATTATTATTTATGAATGAAAATACCATTTTATTATGTAAAAAAATATTAATAACTTTAGACTTGGGAAACAATGCAAATACTCACCTAGGTGTAAATAACATTTTTAAAATATAAATGGAAGTTAAAAAATTTGTGAATTTTGTTATAATTTTTCTATCAATAATTTTTTTATAATATAAATGAGAATAAATATAAATTAAAGCTTATATTTATTTACTCTAAATATTTATTTTCTTAATTTTTAAATTAAAAAATAAAATTAAATAATTTACATAAATTAACCTCATTTTTTTTCGATATGCTTTGTTTTTTGAAAGGTAAATTGGTTTTTAAAATATATTTCATAAAATAATTATGAAATATCATTATGATGCAGTAATTGGTATTTGAACCGTTCAAATCAGGCAGAGGGGGGGATCGTGGCCGTCCATCCTTGGGCGGCACTAAATGGGATCTTTTATTTTTCTGAATATCTCAAAAAAAAAAAGAACAGACCCTTGCGTCGCAGCAGAGCAGCGACATCTGTCAATCTAAACCTCTATCTAACGCAAGTTATAGAGAAATTGCCCACATGACGAAGATCCATGGGTCTTAGCTCCCTGGAGATGAACACAGCCGCCGAAACTTAAACAATCGCTACTCATCTGGCTTAAGCGGAAGTAGAGAAAATAGATGGCGGGAAAACAACTGGAAGACTTTGTATTTTGCAGATCCAGATCTAGGACCAAATCCCTGTAAAATTAATATCTCCGGTAGATCTACTTGACAAGAGCATTTCTTCCTCTTATAGAACTTAAGGTAATGCAGAACTCATGTGTCAATTTTTTTTGTTTGATTTTTTGAATTTTTCAATCTGCTGCTATTTTGGATTTGCTTTCCTTAATTGATTATCTGTCGTCTTGGCATTTTCCTGGTGGCCGAATTGGTTTTTTTTTTTTTTTAGCACGAATTGATTTGATTCCCAGGAAACAAACAAGAAATGGAGAAATCCTGTAGTTTTCTGGTTCACTTTGACAAAGGAACACCAGCAATCGCTAATGAGATTAAGGAAGCGCTCGAAGGCAATGATGTGCCAGCGAAGATAGATGCTATGAAGAAGGCAATCAGTCTTTTGCTGAGTGGTGAAACGCTCCCCCAACTCTTCATCACAATTGTTAGATATGTGTTGCCCTCGGAGGACCACACAGTCCAAAAACTGTTGCTTCATTACTTGGAGATTATTGACAAAACTGACGCCAAGGGTAGGGTGTTACCTGAAATGATTTTGATATGCCAAAACTTGAGGAACAACCTTCAGCACCCAAACGAATACATTCGTGGGGTGACATTGAGGTTTTTGTGCCGCTTGAATGAGACAGAAATAATTGAGCCTTTGATCCCTTCGGTTCTGCAAAATCTGGAGCATCGCCATCCTTATATTAGGAGGAATGCTATTTTAGCTGTGATGTCTATATACAAGCTTCCCCAGGGGGAGCAACTTTTGGTTGATGCTCCTGAAACGATCGAGAAAGTTCTCTCAACGGAGCAGGATCCATCTGCAAAGCGGAATGCATTTCTAATGCTTTTTACGTGCGCACAAGATCGAGCAATTCGATATCTGTTGACTAATGTTGATAGAGTTCCTGAATGGGGTGAGTTGCTTCAGATGGTTGTATTAGAGTTGATTCGCAAGGTGTGCAGAACAAATCGGGGAGAGAAGGGCAGGTACATTAAGATTATTATATCTTTGTTGAATGCTCCTTCTGCTGCAGTAATTTATGAATGTGCTGGGACACTTGTTTCTCTGTCATCTGCCCCTACTGCTATTAGAGCTGCTGCCAACACCTATTGTCAGCTTCTTTTGTCTCAGAGTGATAACAATGTGAAGCTTATTGTGCTTGATCGGCTGAATGAGCTCAAGTCTTCTCAT
>CATIWR010335127.1:0-40655 GCA_949677035.1 Omphalea diandra | reverse complement strand
AGAGGTTGGGCCAGTATGCAGTCAGTTAGTATTTTAGTTTGATTATTCATGTATGTTTTGTTGTAAATAATTACTAAGTGGTGAACAAGAGACATAATGAAAAAAAAATTTTAATCAGGTCTTTTAAATGACAATGGATAGACTTAAAGATAAATTTAAATGATTATTAAATGGGGTGTGACATAAATGCTCTTAACAATTACTTGGCATATCATTTGTGAATAAGCATTTGCATATAGAACTAGAAGGGGCGTTCTAACTGACTTGTCAAACACTTGCAAATCACAGGAAGATGGACCAATAGGTCCCAAATCATATGTTACATGAATCCCATGAATATCCCGGGAGCAATGTTTGCCTTGTACGGTCATGACAAAAACAAAGCTATTGCATTTGCACTTGCATAGTCAATTGTTATACTTGCAATGTATCTTGATGATATTTGATTATGGATTATGCCATGAGGATTTGATTATTGTTTTTTTTTCACTGAGTTGTGACTCACCAAATTATAAATTTTTTTCATATATTGAAGAATAGGAATTGGATACTTTGGTGCATTGAGTTTTACATTGAGACATATGGACCATAGGTCGTCGACTGAATTCCAACTCTCTCTCATTGCGTCATGTACATACATTTGATAGGAACTAGTTATGGTCACTGGTCCTAACATTAGTTAACACACGTGTACATTAAATACATATGGGATTATATATGCATGATGAATAAACCTTAATGTGTATGCATTTCTGAACATGAAATGCCATGATTTGCAACTGAAGATGATAGTTACAGTTGGTGGTATCAGAAGATTCAAGCACACGCGGGGTAGACGTGCAAATCTCGGTGTGTCTGACATTGCAGGGCTGACGAGCAAATCCCAAATGTTGAGTGCTCTGATAGGTAATAGTTGTAGCCACGTTGTGATTTACAATTTGTGGTATCAAAGCTGATTTACAAATGAGAACAATGGATGTCACAGTTATTGATTTGACAAATGAATTTAGATGTTATAGTTTTGGTATCAGAGAGGGCTCAAGCATACGCGGGGCAGACGTGCAAATCCCGATATGTATGACATCGCAGGGCCGACGGGCAAATCTCGGATGTTGAGTGCTCTGATAGGTACCGATTGTAGCATTACAGATTATGGTAAAAAAAATATTAGTATCAGAGCAACATGATTTGTAAATACAATTGGTCGTTACATTTATTGGTATCAGAGCAAATATGAATACGGGCGTTACATTTGGTGGTATCAGAGCAACATGAATTCTGTCAAATGAAAAAGGTTGTTACATATCATGTGTTTTTTTAGGATTTGTCTTTACAAGTTATCAACATTAGGCATGCAAATATGAGAACCCAACATCAAGGCATCATTTCGAATATCAAAATCACCATGTCTCCCTTGTTTTACCATTTTAATCATTTTATGTAACTTTGGATTCTTACCTTATGCTTCTTTAATTTGATCATGCTGCATTGGTCTCACTTAAAAAGTAGCAATCAATACCCTATTCTTTTGGATGTTTAGTTCCACATTCATAACTCATAACTAAACTAAATAAGACAACGAAAATGCCTATAAATGAGGTACATTGCTTATTGATTTTCTATTTAAAGCATTAGCAACCACATTGGCCTTCCCTGGGTGATACTCAGTGGTGCAATCATAGTTTTTTTTATAGTTCTAACCACCACCTTTGTCTCATATTGAATTCTTTTTGTCTCATTAAATACTTCAAGCTCTTATGATTTGTAAATATCTGAAAAGTTTCTCTATACATGTAACGCCTCCATATTTTCAAAGTAAACACAATGGCAACAAGGTCTAGGTCATGTATTGGGTAGGATAATTCATAAGGCTTTAGTTGTCTAGATGCATATGCAATTACCTCAACATGCTGCATTAGAATGCATCCCAAACATTGATGAGTGGCATCACTATGAACTACAAATCCTCCATTACTTGTAGGAATGGCTAAAACTAGAGCATATGTCAATCTACTTTTTAATTCATAAAAAATCTCATGAAATGCTTTAGACCAATGAAATGCTACATTTTTTAAAAGTAACTTAGTCAAATGAACAACTATAAGTGAACATCCCTCAATAAATTGATGATAATACCCAGCTAGTCCTAAGAACTTTGGACTTCTGCAACACTCTTTGGATTTTACTATTGCTTCAATTTTGTTTGGATCCACCTCTATGCCCTTTTTAGAAAATACATGTCTTAAAAATACCGCATGGTCAATCCAAAACTCGCACTTGCTTAATTTAGCAAATAATTATTTTTCTCTCAAATTTTACAATATAATCCTCAAATGTTGTTTGTGCTCCTCTTTACTCCTTAAATACATTACTATGTCATCAATGAACATAACTACAAATTTGTCTAAGTAAGGCTAAAACACTTTGTTCATAAGAACAATAAATGTAGCTAGTGTATTAGTCAAACCAAATGGCATCACCAAAAATTCATAATGCCCATACTTGGTTCGAAAATCAGTCTTTGGTACATCGAGATTTGAAATTTTGAGCTAATAATATTTTGATTCTAAGTCAATTTTAGAAAACACCCATGCTCATTGTTACTAGTCAAACAAATCATCTATTATTGGCAAAGGATATTTGTTCTTAACAGTAACCCATTTCAATTGCCTATAATCAATCCACAGCCTCATTGTCCCATCTTTCTTTTTAACAAATAATACTAGAGCATCCCAAGGTGACAAACTAGGTCTAATGAATCCCTTTTCAAGTTGTTCCTACGGTCTTCAATTCTCTCAATTTAGCTAGAGCCATCCTATGTGGTGCAATGGATATCAGTGTTGTTCCTGAGACTAACTCAATTATGAATTATATATCCCTATCAGGTGGCAAACCAGGTAAGTTAGTTGGAAACACATTTAGAAACTCATTTACCATTGGAATTTTCTGAAGTAATTCATTTGTGAACCTTGTGTTTACCACATATGCCAAATAAGACTCACAACCACCTTTAATCATATGAAAAGCCTTGATAATAGAAACTAGACATATAGGTACAATTTGTCTTTTCCCTCGAAACACAACCCTTATCTGATTTGGAGATTCCAAAATAACTTCCTTACTAAAACAATTCACCATTGTATGATATTTGGACAACTAGTCCATACCAGTATCAATCAAATTCATAGAGTGACAATAGTACTATATCAACATTTAACCTAATGTCATCAATATGAATCACACAATCACGACATACCTTATCCACAGTCACCACATCTCTTAAAGGAGTACTAACACAAAGGTTAAAACCTAAAGGTTGATGCTTCCCACACAATTGTGATGCCATGTTCAATGAAATGATGAATCTGTGGAGCCCGGACCAATTAATGCATCAACTTCTAAATCATGGAGAAAAAGTTTACTAGTGATAACTTCTAGAGCAACAATAACTTTTTGCCTAGTCATGGCAAATACTCTAGTTTATATCAGGGGTCTAAAACTTTGACCTTCTGCTATGCTCATACCTTGACAAACTTTAGTTATTCTACCTATACCTCTAACCATGCAAAATGATTCTCCCACTCCACTAGCTTTTGAATCTTCAACTATGGACTTTGATGTAGGTTTGCCTTTGCCTTTGAAATTCTAGATTTTATAGGACAATCTATAAGCATATGATCAAAAGACCCATAAAAGTAGCACCCACCAGTTAGTTTCCTACATTCACCCATATGTTGTCTGCCACAATCTACTCATTATTGCATAACTTAGGTTTAACCTCTACCTATATAGGATGAAACTCCTAATCTCCTACCTACATAGCAAGAGCAACCACCTTTAGCACTGGATTGCGATGGCATATAATCTCTACATTTACCTTTCTTTGTGTTAAAATCTCCCACATGCTCAATAACCCCCTTTTTACTCGTTGCTTTGTCCATTCTTTTTCTAATCTTTCCACCCTGATTGTAGTAGCTTTTAGCTTGATATAATTTTCAAGATCTACAGTTGTGATCTTACTTCTAATGTCATATCTCAGTCCATCCCTTAAACTTTTGACATTTGTCTTTGTCAGTGGCCACCATGAAGGATGCATAATGAGATAATTGATTAAATTTTACCTTATACTAAGCTATAGTCATTTCTCATTATTTTATATTTAGAAATTCCCTCCTTGTGTCACTTTGTACACTTTTGGCATGTAATTATTGTTGAACTCATGGAGAAATCATCTCATATTGGCACTAGGGGCTGAACATCACTCCCTGGAATAGTTTCCCACTAATCATATGCAGTCCCCTATAATAGCGACATTGCATAATCAAACTTTTCTTTTGGTATGGATTTCATCAAATTCAAAACTCTCTATGTTCTTTTTAGCCATGTCTCTGCCACTGCTAGTTCTGTGGTACCACTGAAATCAACTACACCTTGTTTTCTTAATTTGTCATACCTTCTTTCTCTTTGATTTTTTTGGACCTTGCACTATTGGTTCACCAGTTATGTATTATGGTTGCCCATGAGATATGTGTTGTGTATGAGAATCTGTAGGAGATTTAACTCTATCTGCAAGTTGATCTCTCAATGGCTAGTAAGATGCTTTTATAGAATGCAAATCAACTAACTTCGCTCTCCTTAGTGAGTCATGGGTACTACGATGACTACCTTCTACTAATGCCCTATAAACATATAAGACTATGTCATATGATAATGCATTATAGTGTAAAATTCATGTCATGTTCATATGTATGTCCCTATGGAATCTATCCCTCTTCTGATACCAAAAACTATAACAACTATTTTCATTTACTAATCATGGCATTCATGTAAAAAAAAAAAACATATGCATAAAGGTTGATTCATCATACATACACAATCTAACATGTATTTAATGTACATATATATTAACTATTTTTTGGCCTAGGGTACCAAGAAGGGGGGTTGAATTGGTGTTCAATTAAAAATAAAATGAGGGATAAAGTGTTTAAGAAGTTGAGTAGAAAAAGAGAGAAATTGACATAAGTTTTTATAGTGGTTCGGGTGTTAACTAATCCTATGTCTACTCCCCAATTCTCTGCAATTGGGTGTTACACTAAACTCAATAGGTGTTTTCAAGCTTACACCAAACTTTTACAACATGTGTTTTCTAGGCTTTCACAAAAACCTCTTACAAGTGTTCTCAAAGCTCACACTAAAACCTCTCACAAGTGTTTTCAAGGCTCACACTAAAACCTCTCATAAGTATTTTCAAGGCTCACACTAAAATCTCTTACAATGGTATTTATTGCTCATACCAAATAATCATTAAAACATAAATAAGAATTGAAGGAATGAGTATCAAATTAGCAAGAGTATGGTTACAAATTAATGAATTCTCTTGTATTTACATCTGTTTAGTGGAGTATTTATAGTACATATCCACCAAAGAGATGTTAGACTAAAACTATCAACAAATTTCTAAGATGTGCTGGCAGATTCAGCATTAAATGCTTGTTAGGTTGAAGTCGCGGTCGCTACTTCCTTTTCCCGATCATGACTTTCCAATTTCCATAGAGGAGCCAAAAATTTTGGCTAAAAACACCATTTGTGTCTAACGAATAGTCCATATGTCAACTTTTCGTTGGTCATCTAGGAAAATATAGTCATTGTGTTCTAACCACTCTTAAAAGTCGCGGTTGCATGATATCAATGCCTTGGGTATGACTGAGATCGCGAATTTCTTTGTTTGAAGAGAAAACTTCAACTGCTTGAGTTGCGGTCACGAACAAAGTTTTGCCCTCACGATTATTGATATTTAATGTACTCTTAGGACACTTGGCAAACTGTGGTTATGGCTTTGGTTCCCTCCTTTCTTACTATGAAAGTCGCAGTTATGACTCAAGCATGACACACACTGTGAATTCTTCTATGACTATGTCTTTGCCAACTTTAAGTGTGTCATTGTCCACGAATTCCTTTGGCCTAGCTTCATCCTTCCTTGTGACTAATTCGCGGTCGTGATTTACAATACACTCAATGTGGATTAGAGTGAACTTTACAAGGTTGGAGATTTAAACTCCATCCAACTTCCAATGACAAAATCTAACTTATAATATGTAAAACATCACTTAATGAAAGCATTGGAATTGATCAATCTCTTTTATCAAGATCAAAAGAGATTCATGACTTAGGTTAAATCAATCTTGTCTAACACTAATGTTTAAGGCTAGTGACCATAAACTGATTCCTATCTAGGTATATGCACATGACATAAGGAGAGAGAGAGAGAGAGAGAGTTGGAATTCAGTCAAAGACCTGAGCTCCAAGTGTCTATATACAAAACTTTATGCTCCAAGGTATCCAAATCATGTGCTTCAGTATCTAAAAAACATAACTACAATTTAGTGAGTCACGACTCCATGGATAAAAAAATAATCAAATTCTTATAGCACAACCAATAATCAGATATCATGAGGACACATCACAAGTACAAGAATTGACTATACAAGTGCAAATGTAATGAATTAATTTTGTCATGACCTTACAAGGCAACCACTGCTCTCCGAAATTCATGTAATTCAAGTGACATTTGATTTTGCTGGCCAACATACAACAAGTGAATCATTTGCCAATAGGATATATTGGTCCCTTTTTCCTAGTGATTTGTAGGTGTTTGACAAGTCGATCACAACATCCTTTTAGTTCCTTATGTAAGGGTTCATTCATAATGATATACCAAGTAATCATTAAGATTGTATACTTCTTATTTGACTTATATTGACATGTAAAATGTCACAATTCAATCACATATACATGTAATTGAACATAACCATATCATAAAATTATCATACACATATATATATTAAAATCAAATTATGGCTTTTACTCACCTTTTGATGTGACCAACCTTTATGATAGGTTTGGTCCTCTCTCTTGGGCTTCTTTAAAGTGTTGAGATCTTAACATTCAATACATACATGGTTATAAGTATGTCAAAATGAGTATGAAAGATTGGTATGAAAATATGGTCATGTTCCATGCAAATGGACCTATTATTTAAGCATATTATTCTTGTATGGTAGCCAGACCTTGCTACACTCTCATAGCAATAACTTTGGATGTACTTATCCAAATGACTTGATTCTTTTTTAAAATAAACTAGACACATAATGATACAATATAGTAAAATTCTAGATAAATATAAAACATACAAAAAATGTGGTGAATTTTTGAATCCTGCCATGCTTTAATGTCATCTCAGTCTGAGTAGGTCTTATAATCAAATATCTAAAATTGTACAAATCCAATTGCAAAAATGATTTATCTAATGATACATGTCACATATAGAAACATTTCTAATATTTTTCACATTGCCAAATTCAGTCTATAAGGTCACCAAAATAGATCGTCAATCTTAGGGTGAGCAGGTTTTCAACACACTAAGAATCAGTCATAATAAAGGAGAAAAATCTCATCAACCATGATAGATTTGGCAAAAATATTTTGTAGGAATGTAGAATAGACACAAATATACAAATTTAAAGTTTCAAGCATCACATATTCCCATTCTATGGCTATCAAATTCTTAAAAAATAGAATTGAGAGGTGAAACAGGCTTCATCATGTTCATGGTCAGTCATAATTAAAGAGTCATATCTCTTTCCATATAACAAATGAAGCAAAATTGACTTATAAGTATTTAGAGTGGATATAAACATACAAATTTCATATCTTTCACTTTGTCTAAATCAGCACATAAGGTCATCAAAATATTTGAAAACATAAAGACTAAGGAGATTTCAATTAGTTGTGAACCAACCTTAATGAAGGAGACATAGCTCTTTACAAATAGCAAATTAAGCAAAATATTTTACATGATTTTAGATAGGGCATAAAGCTACAACTTTAATGGTTTATGATTTCCCTAATTCCTCTTCTAGGGTTCTGAAATCGTAGGTGCAACAAGCTACTGTAACAACAAAACCAATAAAATCAGCTTTGTTTTTCTTAAACTACAACCTCTATACATGAGCTCTACCTTAAATGCTCCATAATTCTTACTAACCATGCATGATTAAAATGTAATGAGGGATGAATTTCATTGGAAGAAAATAAAATCACTTATCTCTTTTCCCATAACTAGAAAATTTAGGGTTCTTTCCTTAATAGTTCACTCTTATCCCTCTCCTTCTCCTCCCTCCTTCTCCTTCTTCTTCTTCTTTTTCATTCCTTCTTTCTTTCTTTCTTTCTTTCATAGCTCTCTCTTTCTTCTACTTCCCCTCACATTTTTCTCTCTAATATGCTATTAAAGGATGAAAAATTCAATTTGTAAACCTATTCTCATAAGATAAAATCATGATGTCTCTTTTCCATTGGTTGGAAGTTCATTTTTCCTCTTTTAGTACCTATCTTCACTCCTTTATCACCTCCATCCGTGTCCTAATCCCATATGCTCCTTATACTTTTAAATAAGCTAAAACACCATTTTGTATAATGCTACAACATTCACATAACATAAGATAATTTACCATGCATCTATATAAACATGAAATGTATGTTCAAGTGCCCCAAATGCAATGGTGCAATTGTCATCATCATGCTTATCCAATTCTCATACTGAAATGATCATTTATCCAATGCATATGTTTATATGGGATTATAAATGATTTATTTAATGAATATGTTCAAATGAGAATGTTAATGAATGAGGGTATGGATGCTAAAGTCGTAATTATTTATTTATTTTTAATTGGTCTTATAGTGGTCCTTGTCTTTATTAAAGTTATGCCTCAATTAGAGGGGTCCTATTGAGACATGGCCATTAGAGGTGGTAGAGGCCATCTCATATGGTCATCAGCTGATAGTGGGCACTTCTATTTAGGAGTGGCACTTGGATGAGTGCATCATCCATTGGTGCGAGGTTCTAGATACGTAACTTGTGCGACAGCGTATAGCCACGAGCATGTTCAGGGTGAGGGACCTAAAGGATGTAGACCTCCTCACAACGTTGCATTTATTGCTAGAAGAGCAACTAGTTTCTAATTAGATCCCTTATAAGTCTTGAATGATTGGGGTCGAGGTTGGGAGTTTTACATTGTCTAACGCCACTATTTGGGCATTTCTTTGGTATACACATGATGATGGGATCATCCTCCAGCATAGGGGTTAGGAAACTACTACACAAACTACCAGAAAACCTATCACTTCCACTCTTGCATATGACACTGTTGTTGCTCAATGATGTAAATGGGCTTGTGGATTGACATTATGGGGCTTAGCATTGTAGTAGTGGGTGATCTACCTTTTATGCTCGACAACCTAGTGGAGTCTTATATGACTTCACTGTCAGGCTTTATGATGTTGCTACAGATCACTGGGTCTGTCTACATGTTTGACTCGGCCGAGACTAACGATATGCGTATCATTTTCCTTACTTCCTTGTATGATGGCTATGATGTAGGCTTTATTACTAAAAATGCTTCATTTTCTACCTTTTTGTAGATTCCCTATGTTCTGGGAATGGCTATTATTGATTTAATCCTTTTTGTAGATTCCCTATGTTCTGGGAATGGCTATTATTTATTTAATTACTACCCTAAGAGGGTGATGATGTAACAGATGAGCACTATATAAGTTAGTGAGTAAAATTTCACATAATAAATGCAAAAGCAATGTATGTATGCATGTTTATGGATTGTGTTTCACATGTTTTGTGCCCTCGTGTTTCTTGCAGGAGACAATCTAACACCTAAACTATGAGATCAAGAATAAGGATCAGCTTCTGGCAAAGGCAGAGGGAAAGATTGAGGCACTAGCACAAGCAACTGCAAATAGGGGGTATGAGGCTACTAGTAGTGAGGCAGATTTTGAGGCAACACCTTCAAAGAGTTGGTAAAATTGAGCCCTAGTATCTCCCCTTTTGGTCTTTAGGATTTTCCTTTCCTTTCTCTTCAGTATAGTATAGTTTGATCATCAATGATATTTTGTACAGCTGTACAATTTTTATTGGGTGATTTGAAAGCCCTAATTTTAGATATTTACTTGGATACCAGGATTCCATTAGGAAGAATCGAGGTGATTTTGCCTCCTTTTTTGTCAAACTCTAAAGCTTTGGCTATAGTAAAAAGACATGATTTTAGCCTATAATTTTATGTTTTAAGTGTTGATTGAACCATTGGTTATAACTCGTTCATCCATATAACCATTGGTTAGTACTCGTTCATACATATGCATTTTGAAATAGGTGCAAAAGATGTTTAAGTCTGTGCAAAATACCTTTCATTTTAGTGATGCAAAGATCTACCCACTGTTAGAGGAGTTTGTGTTATTCTCGACTATCGTGTCATAATTATAAATCAGATTACTCTGCCTCAGCTAGATTACCTACATGTATGAAAGATGGTAAAGCTATTAGAGATGCGGTATAAGGAGATACCCCTGTACATGTTAGGTGAGGAGAAAATTCTCATGGCTCCTTTTCTCACTCTCTTCCCTTCTAAGTGCCATGCACGGATGGCTCAAGCCCATATCGTGGTGTACACCTTCACACATGGTGTACACCTTCCCTTTACCTAAGCTCGAATGAATAGGGCTAGATTTTGATCCCCTCCTTATAGTGGCAAACCCTTATTTAAGAAAGTGATTTTACCTTTATGAGTCACCAATGCAATAATGTCTTTTGGAGTGGCTTCACTTGAAATTATCAAGATGGACAAAGCCTTTACCAAGGTTGTTTTATGTTCCTATGAGGTAATGAGCAATTCCCATACACTAATCTAGGTTGGCACCTTTTTCAACTATTTCATAATATGATTATCATTCTCTTTCTCCTTTACAATGAGTTCATCCACCTTATTCTTAACCTTTGGTTCCTCAGAGGCCTCCAAGTTAGGGTAGTACTTTTGACTTTAAGTTACATAGCTCACTCATTTAGTTTCTTTCTCTTTATCACTCTCCTCTCATAACTAAATCATTTTCTTCCTTTACATCTCTTATGTCTTCTAATTTGAGCTTTCTTAGGGATTAATAGTGCAAATAACCGTAGTCTCCTTTAAAACGTCTTCAATAGTAGCAATAACAACTTCCATAAAAATTCTATTATTTATCATAAATGTCCCTTGATTTAGGGGAGGAACATTATGATAGTTAGGAGAGGGCTACCTCAAATACTAGTCCTTTCAAATTTTGATGGAACAATCATCTTATTGTTGATGAGATCCTTAATCTTATGTTTCAATCCGTAGTAGTCATTAATGTTGTGACTCACTCCTTGATGAAAATTATAACAGGTAATAGTGTCATACCTCCAAGCAGTAGGTTGGGAGGTGGTCTTTGTGCTAGTTGCTTTAACACTCCTTTTTCTATAATCTTTTGACTGCCTTAGACAGAGACATCCCTAATTTAGTAAACTATTTTGGCGCCCTCATTGCATTAACATTAGTCGCCTTGTTTGCTTCAGCCTGAGGCTGAGAATGGAGTGCTTCTTCTTCACCTATACTGTCTTTTTGACTCATATTCTAACTCTTCAGCTTATAAACTTGCTTCTAAAAGGTCGTTGAAGTTCCTGACTAACATTCCCTTGATTTTAATGGTAATACTAGGTAAAGCCCCTTTAACAACCATTTTGACTTGCTCTCTCCCCATTGGCCTTATAGTTACATATGAAGCTATCTTTTTTAATCTTCTAATGTAGTCATTAAAGCTTTCACCAGTTTTTTGCTTTAAAGACTTAAAGTATTGTAATGTGACCTCTAGATTCAAATTATAAGCATAATGCCTCTTGAAAGCTTGCATCAGCTCCTTCCAATCTTTTATGATAGTCTGTAGCTGATTAAAGTATCATGTCTTTGTGAGTCCTTCCAAAGACAATTCAAAAAGTGAATCCTTCCAATGACAATTCAAAAAGCTCTAACATAGTCTCCATTAAGACCCTGGATGCCTTTTATGACTAACATATATGAGAGAACATGGTTCTTTACATTATGGGTTCCTATGAACCTTGAGAAGTCAAGTATGTGAAAAATTAGCTAAAAGTCTCTTAGGTTTGTGAGCAAACAACTTCTTAACGTCCATTCCCTTCTCTGAACCTTTAACACTTAGAGCCTTCTGTATCTTCTCCAACTATTTGGCAAAGTCATCAAATCAAGTGCTCTCCTTCTCACTTTCAACAAAATTATCCGAGACAATAATAGTACTCCCTATTTCCCTAGCAAGCTTGCTCTCATGATACTCTTTCATCCTAAATATATCATCATAAATCAACACATTTTGGGCACCTCTATTGTGCTTTCCCTTTATTAGTTATATTAGTAGAGGCCTTCCCTTTTTTTAGAATCTCATTGATGCACTTATTCACATCCTTAACGATCCTCTCTTTTATCTTACGATTAAAGTCGACCATCATCTTTTGTAAGACCTTTAGTGGTATGGTTGTCTCTATGATTAGATCAACTTTTTAACTAATACTAGGTTTCTTACTATTTCTAGCAAGATCACTACCTCTTTTTTTCATGAGTATTTAGATAGAACTATGATGGCCAAAAGACAAGGGTTATCAATATGATGCACAAACATGTAATTGATGTTTGTATGCATGATATGCACAAATCACTTTGAACACGATCCTTCTAAACTTTTTCCTCCCACACACAAGGTCTAGTGGCTCTTTCCTAGGTGGGGTCTAATACTTATACCACCATAGAGTAAACAATGTATGGGGTCACCTTAGATTGAGAATAGTTGAAGACTCATAAGAACATATATACAAAGGCACTAAAAGGAAGAACCCTTTAGGTTATCTAATGGAAAAAATATAAGAAATAAAAGATATCCCTTTGAGGAAAGAGGGATGTAAAAATAAAGTATTTACATGGTAAGAAAGGTGATACATAAATATTTACATGTAGGGGTGGTTACATCAAAAGGGGTAAGGTTACATTTGCTTATATTAGGGATACCTAATAAAGTTCTTTGAGGACTTTCACTATCCTTTAAAGAAGAAATTCAAACAATTGGGATGCCATATTCTAAGGTACTATTAGCTCTTACATTCACCTAATGGTTGAGAGGGTTGTTATAGTTGATGGCTCCCATAAGCTTAGGGGTAGTTGTCATAATCTCCCATTCAATATACTCGAACGTACTAGGCTTATAAGTGATGATTCCTTCTAGCAATCTCCTAGTCTGAATAAAGCTTAAGTCTCAAGTTTAGACAAGCATTAGTTTGTCTAATAGCAACCTAGTTCTCATGGTGAAGTGCGGAGGCTACATGAATATAATGGACTTAATAAGTTTAAAAAATTAAAAGTGAACTAGAGATTGAATATGAAAGCAACTTCGAGTCCCCAGTGGATTTGCCATTATGAGCACCTCGAGTTTCACTCAAATTAGTGAAATCTTATTTGTGACTCCATCCTTTTATTAGTCAATGGGCAATTAAGAGGACAGGGCTCATTACATTGGAAATGACCCTAAGATGTGGTGTGTGTTCGGACTAATGGAGGATCCTTTTAAACCTTGTACAATGCAAGGCCCTAAGCCTAAAGCAATGGTCATTAGGGGACCAAACGTAGGACAATACATTGGCATTATCCCTAGGAAATATGGAGTCACCACCCGACTTTGGTCCAGATAAGAATTTAAGGAAGTCAAAATCTGAACCTAATCTAAGTCAATTAGAAGGCTCATTTCATTTTCACCCCATCACAAATTGGATTTAAAATTTATGTACAACTTAGGAAAGAGGTTAGGCACCCCTAAAAAGTTTGGATATTAGGATCAGGTCTTTGGGCATCTTTGGTTCACTTTTAGTATTTTAACCGAGTTATTGATTGGTCTAATTAATAATCCTAAGCATGCCTTTAATACAATCAAGCTAGTCAAATCACTCCGTCAATCCAAAGGAAAGTGGGGTAATGCATCAAGGTATAGGGGTCATCATGCATATCCATTCATTTATTCAAGCATAATATCTCGAAGGGAGAGGGAATCATGCATCATGGTATAAAGGTCATCATGCATATCCATACATGCACTCAAGCATAATCATCTCAAAGAAGGAGGGGGCCATGCATCATGGTATAGGGGCCATTATACATATCCATACACATCACACATCACAATTTTCCATAATTATATAGGATGATGGTCAAGACCAAATTCATAGTCTAACTTAAGCAAGAACACCTATGCCCAAAGGAAAAGAACAAGTTAATAAGTGAAAGGAATGTAAGGCAAACCAAATGAATTCAAGGCACAAAGAAGAAACATAATAAACATTGCCATCTCTCTCATGCAAAGGTTCCTAAGTATGCATCTAAGTCCATAATATGACATCTAAACATCATATAGAAAGCATTAAAACATTAGAACATAAATAAATAAATTATGAAGGGGAAAAAACCATAAATATGTAATGTAAAGCATAATAGAGGATCTCCAATGGCCTAAGGATAAATAATTATAAAAAAGCTCTTAGGGTTGATAAATTCTCTCTCTTGTTGCTCCAAAAGAGCTAGGTATCCATAGGCACATCTAAGCATGATAAAGGTTAAGATGCCATCTCTATAAAGGGAAACCACAAGACCAAAATAATTAATAGCATTTATTAGCCCTAGTGCACTAAGAAGGTAGGGTTGAATTGATGGCAAATTTGGACTTTTAATTTTAGAGGATGCACATAAGAATGAAAGATTAGAGAAAAGGGTAGGAGAAGAATGAACACAAGAGTTTTATAGTGGTACGGGTATTAACCAATCCTACATCCACTTCCCAATTCACCAATTAGGTATTTCACTCAATCACTAGTGTTTTACAAGCTCACACTCAACTTAGTGTTTAGGCTCACACCAAACCTTACAACTTGTGTTTTCTAGGCTCATACAAAAACCTATTACAAGTGTTTTCAAGGCTCACACTAAAACCTCTCATAAGTGTTTTCAAGGCTCACACTAAAACCTATACAAGAGTTTTCTAAACAAGGGCTAACTCTCAAACCCAACCCAAAAGATGTTTAAAGCTCACACCAAACTATATATAAAGAAATAAAGAATTAAAGATAAGAATTAACTTAGCAAGTGTTTTGGCACATAACAAATGGTTATCCTCTTGCACTCAAGTCCATTTAGTGGTGTATTTATAGGCAATAACCACCAAATAGATGTTACAAATAAACTGTCCAAATCCTTGAGACATGATAGGCAGATTCTGAATTAATTGCTTGTCAGGATGAAATCGTGGTCGCTACTGATCCTTCGTAGTTGCAATTTCCAAATTTCCTGATGGGAGCCAAAAGTTGCGGTGAAAAATCCCATTTGTGTCTAACGGCTAGTCCACATGTCAGCTTCCCATTGGTTCCTTAGGAAAATATAGTCGTTGTGTTTCTTCAGCCAATAAAAATAGTGATTGCGACATCACTTGCACAGACCACGACTGTAACCACGAAATAGCCTGTCAAATCTTACAATTTTTACTGTCAGAATTCACGGTCGCTACCAACATATAGCATTCGCGTTTTTTATCTTCCAACGGCTTCCTTGGACACTTGTCAAACTCTAATTGTGAACTGATTCTTATTTGGGAGTTTTTAAAAGTCGCGGTCGCGATTTTGATGCAACATAGACTGTGAATTCCACTGTCATAATTAGGCTCCTTCTTTTGCATGGGTCGTGGTCGAGAATGGCTCCGCGATTTTGACTGCCTGATTTTCAGCATGTTTTAACATGAGTTGCGATCGTGAATCATGGATTGCGATTGTGATTTACATGTTACTTTGGAGTTTAACAACTCCTTCCATCTCTTCTTGAGAGATTTATCTATTTTTGCAAAATTAACACTTATTGCTAGAGGCACCTCTCTTCCCCATGACCTCAGCATTTGAAGGTTGAGGTATTGATGCTCTAATGAATGTAATGGGTGAAGAAGTAGGTGAAGAGGCTTCATTGAAGCCTAAACCATGTCTAACTAAATGAGGTCTTTGAGATACAATAAGTGTATCCAAAGCTTCCTTCCCCTTATAAAATTTAGATATGGAGTTTCTAAGTTTTATAACTTCATCCTTTAAAGAATCATTTTCCTTTCTCAAAGAGTTAAGAGAGGATGAAGGCCTAGAAAGAATCTCTAGAGACTTTTTGAGTTCTTCATTAAAAGTCCTAAACTCACTTACAAGATCATTTAAGGATTTAAATTCATCCTCTAGTTTGGAACATTTTTTCTTGTAAGTTTTCATTTGTGACTTATATTTGTCACATTTCAAAGTGAGAGCTTCTAAAAGCTTATCATCTATATCATTAAATGTATCATAATCATTATAAGAGTATGGAGACATACTTACCTCTTTGGAGAAGTCCTCTTGAGCCATGAAGCAAAAGTTTGTCGCTTCATCTCCATCTTCATTTTCATCATTTGAATCATCATCCCAAGTAGCCTTAAAGGACTTCTTCTTTTCCTTATGATGATAGGAAGATGACTTTCTTTGAATTCTTCTTTCTCTTCTCCTTTTTATCAACTCATTGGTCCTTCTTGATATTTTTGCAAGCTCTTTTTCTTCTTTATCACTTTCATTTGAGTCACTTGAGCTTGAATAATCTTCTTGAGCTTTGAAGGCCAGAGCTTTCTTCTCCACTTTGTGTTTTTGTTCTCTTAGCTTCTTTATCTCTTCATCTTTCTTGAGAGCCATCTCATGAGTGAGAAGCTTACCTATGAGGACATCGATTGGCACTTTCCCAATCCCTAGATTAGACTCCTGAATGTTGCATACTCTTGCGCCAAATTTATTTAATGGAAGAGATTTAAGGATTTTAGTGTTCACCTTATAATTGGTAAGAATCCTTCGAAACTTTTTCTTGTTGGTGACGATTGCTAGGAGTCTATTGGTCATGTCGGTGATGCTCTCATCCTCCTTCATCATGAACAACTCCCACTTTGTCACATACATCTCTAGCCGATTGGATTTCACCAAGGTAGTGCCTTTGTGATAGTTCTCCAAATCTTTCCATATGGCATGTACAGTTTGGCAATGTTGGACTCTTCCATTTTCTTCTCTTAACATGGAGCTTAGGAGAATAGCCATTGTCGTATTGTGCTTCCCATTTGCCTTCCTTTATGCTTCACTCCATTCTTCTCTTGCAATTGCCACTTTTACTTCTTCAACCATTTTTATTGGAGGCTTCCACTGTTCAAGTATAAAATCCCATAAGTTGATGAGATCACTATCAAGATAGATCTCCATTTTATGCTTCCAAAGAGCATAATCATTGCCATCAAAGCTAGGATTAAGATGAGAGTGGACTCCTTCTTGTGTCATTGATATTTTCTCACACAATTAAGGCTTAAATTAAGACTTGGCTCTGATACCAATTGTAGGCCCTAGTGCATCAAGAAGGGGGGGGGGGGGGGGGGTTGAATTGGTGGCAAATTTGGACTTTCAATTTTTAAGGAAGCATACAAGAATGAAAGATTAGAGAAAAGGGTAAGAGAAGAATGAACACAAGAGTTTTATAGTGGTTCGGGTATTAACCAATCCTACATCCACTCCCCAATTCACCAATTAGGTATTTCACTCAATCACTAGTGTTTTACAAGTTCACACTCAACTTAGTGTTTAGGCTCACACCAAACCTTACAACTTGTGTTTTCTAGGCTCACACAAAAACCTATTTCAAGTGTTTTCAAGGCTCATACTAAAACTGCTCACAAGTGTTTTCAAGGCTCACACTAAAACCTATACAAGAGTTTTCTAAATAAGGGCTAACTCTCAAACCCAACCCAAAAGGTGTTTAAAGATCACATCAAACTATATACAAAGAAATAAAGAATTAAAGATGAGAATTAACTTAGTAAGAGTTTTGGCACATAACAAATGGTTATCCTCTTGCATTCAAGTCCATTTGGTGGTGTATTTATAGGCAATAACCACCAAAGAGATGTTACAAATAAACTATGTCCAAATCCTTAAGACATGCTAGGCAGATTCTTCATTAATTGCTTGTCAAGATGAAATCACAGTCGCTACTAATCCTTCATAGTCATGATTTCCAAATTTCCTTATGGGAGCCAAAAGTTGTGGCGAAAAATTTTGTTTGTGTCTAACGGCTAGTCCACGTCTCAGCTTCCCATTGGTTCTTTAGGAAAATATAGCCGTTGTGTTTCTTTAGCCAATAAAAATAGCGGTCGTGACTTCACTTGTACAGACCGCGACTGTGACCATGAAACAACCTGCCAAATCTTGCAATTTTTACTGTCAGAATTCGCAGTCACTACCAACATGTAGCATTCATGATTTTTGTCTTCCAACAGTGTCTTTGGACACTTGTCAAGCTCTAATTGTGAATTGATTCTTATCTAGGAGTTTTTGAAAGTTGCGGTTGCGGTTCCGATGCGACACAGACCGTGAATTCCACTATCACAATTGGGCTCCTTCTTTTTCATGGGTCGCGGTCGAGAATGGCTCTGCGATTTCGCCTGCCTAATTTTCAACATGTTTTAACATGAGTCGTGGTCACGAATCCTAGATTGTGATCGCGATTTACATGTTACTTTGGAGTTTAACAACTCCTTCCATCTCTTCTTGAGAGATTTATCTATTTTGCAAAATCAACACTTATTTGAAATATTAGTGATAATCAATCTCTTTTGTCAAGATCAAAAGAGGTTCTAGACTTAGGATTAACCATCCTAGTCCAATAGTATTATTGGAAATAACTATGATTATGATAACACTCCTAAGATCTAAGGAAACCTAAGTTCCTCATTTAGTCACTATCAAATATGGTCCAAACAAAATAATTAATGTACTAATCAATTAAAATATGCAAGAACATGTAATATTAACACAAAATGCATCCTAAAATCATTTTAAACATGTTCAAGACTCCATTTTTTTTTAAATGAATAGGGGTCCTAGGCTATTTGGCCTCATCCCATTCTGCCAATAGAGCAGTAAAAAGTCATAAAAACTTACTTTGTCAAAGGGGAATCTTGATCATAGAATAAGAGTTTTGTAAAATTTTCCCTAGGGAAATAAGGTTGTACATCCCATAAATGAGGTGATATAGCCCAAAAAGATGGGTGGACAACCTATATTAAGGCTATATGACCTTTATTTCTTAGGTTTAGAAAATGAAAAGAAAAGAAGAAAGAGGAGAAGAAAGGGGAAAATGTGGGATTTTAGATGCCTTCCTTGATTTTTCTTGCCCTTAAGGCTCACTAAATGATTTATGTCCTCTAAAATGCTTAGAGAATGGAAAAAAGTATAAAGATTAGGCCTTATTTTACGTTGGAATGAGTTAGGGTTTAAGATTTTTATGCTAAATAATGTCCGAGAGTAAATTTTAGCAGAATAACCTTAGGGTTTTCCAAGCCTCCCTCCCTATTCAAATGATGGGTATTTTATGAGTGATGGATGAGTACACAGAGCCAAAAATGATTCTATTGCAAAATGTTTGTATCCAATAATAGAAAGGGAGATGGATCTCTTAGAATTAGGGTTTACACATGGGCTATATAGCTAAAAATGAGTTGTACATCCATCTATCAAGGCTTTAAGAAGAGGACCAATTCTAAAAGGTTATAGGGTTAAGGTTTAAGAGAGAGTTGTACAGCCCTGGATGTATGATATACAAACATTTACTCAGGCTTGCAGATTGGGTTTTTGTTAGGGCTTTGGTCTTAGGCTTTAGTCTTAGGCTTATCTTTGAGCTTCTCTAAGGTTTTTTAAGGTCTTTATCTCTTCCTTTGTCAATTCCCCTTACATTTTAGGGATGTATTGAGCAATTTTCATCATCAAGCTTTGCATCTAAAGGTTCAAAATTTGATACTTATAAACACTCGCATCATTTTTTTCTTTGATGGATGTGAATAATTTTTTATTTTTGATCATATGCTTTGAGCACTCATTATCCATATGCCAATCATTATCCTTTTTAGTGGATTCTAAGCATACTTATAAGACTTAACAAATTAATCTTTATTTAGTTACCAAAGCATACTTAGGTCATAGAAGGTTAGGGTTAGAAAGATCCTTAAGTTTGAGGTGAACCTTCCTAACATAGCAAAACACATTGATATGACCCTATTTCATGCAATAATGACATTAGAGTATAGAATTATTATTTTTTCTCCTTTGAACTAATTTAGTATGAGTAAGGAGTCTTCTAATACAATTGCCATGTGAATGCACACATGAGCAAGGGTTGTGAGAAGTAGTAGCTGCATGTCTTTATGCATGCCTTTTGATGTACATTGATGCATGATTAGCTCATAGAAGCTTAGCATTAGAGCTTTGAGGTGCCTTTCCCTTTACCATTAGGCATGAGTGGCCCCATGCTAGCGGCACTCCTTTTTCCAACGACCTCTAAGCTAGAAGCTTAAAGGGTAAAAGCTTTAGTAAAGATAAAAGAAGAAGATATGGATGTAAAAGGCCCATCATAGCCAAGACATGTCTTACTAGGGGTGGCTTTTAAGATATAACTAATATATCTAAGGACTCCTTCGCTTTATGAAATTTAGAGATGGAGTTTCTCAATTCAATAAGATCATTTTTCAAAGAATCATTCTTTTTTCTTAAAGAATCAAGAGAGGATGGAGTTTTAAAAAGTTGTTATAAAGATTTCTTGAGTTCTTTAATAGAAATCCTTAAGTTAGAAATAAGATTATGTAGATAACTTTTAAAATCATCCTCAAGTTAAGAACATTTTTCTTATAAGATTTCATTTCTTTTATTTATATTTGTCACATTTTAAGCCATGGCTTCAAGAAGCTCATCATCCTCATCCTCAAAATAATTACCATCACACGATTAGAAAGAAGTACTTGCCTCATTATAAGTGTCCTCTTGAGCCATAAAGTAAAAGTTTTCAAGTTCATTCTCTTCCTCCTTTTCACTTGAGTCATCATCATCCTAACTAGCTTTGAAGTTCTTCTTTTCCTTCTCTCGCTTTTTCATTTTTTAAGCTTAGGATAATCAAATTTGATGTGCCCTTGCTTGCCACACGTAAAGCAAGTCACATAATTCTTCCTCTATTTGTAATTAGAAAATGTCTTTCTTTGGTTTCTTCTTTATTTTATCCTCTTCATCGATTCCTTGGACCTATTTGAAAGTATAACAAGCTCTTCTTCTTCTTTCTCAATTTCATCAATACAGTAGAGCTTCTTTATCTTTGGTAAAGGATTTGAGAGCAAGTGCTTTCTTTTCTCCTTTTTCTCCTTTTTGTCTTAGCAAATTCATTTACTCATCTTTGTTTATTGTCATCTCATAGGTGAGGAGATTTCCAATGAGGACATTGGTTGGAATTTTACCAATGTCTTTATTAGATTGTTTAATACTACACACTCTAACACTAAATTTTTTCCAATGGAAGCTTTGATGATTTTGGTGTCAACATCATGATTGGAAACATGTCTCCTATATTTCTTCATATCGTTGACAATAGCAAGGATCTATTTGCCATGTCAGTGGTGCACTCATTTTCCATCATCATGAAGAGTTCATATTCCATTACTTACATGCCTACTCTTCTTGACTTCACTTACATGGTACTTTCATGATAGTTCTCCAGTGCTTTCTAAATTCCATAAAGACTTTGACAATGTTGAACTTTCCCATATTTATCCCTTGAGAGAGAAAGCTTAGGATGATTGCCATTACCTCTTATTTCTTCCATATGCCTTTTTATGAGCTTCAATATTCTTCTCTTGGAAGTGGCTCTTCAAATCCATCTACCATCTTTATAGGTAGCTTTCATTCTTTTGCTACAACATCCCAAACACCAACAACATCACTATCAAGATATATCTCCACCCTATACTTAAAATGAACATAGTCAAATCCATCAAAGTTTGGTTTAAGGTAAGAGTGGATCCCTTCATGTGCCATGATCATTTCCTAAGTAATTAAGACTATTTTTGAGACTTAAGCTCTGATACCACTTATTGGCCCTTACACATTACGAAGGGCAGGTTGAATTAGTAGGAAATTTAAATTTTAAAGGAAGCAAAAACAAATAAAAGATTAATGAAAGGAAGAAGAAGAATCAAAACATAAGAATTTATAATGGTTCGAGTATTAACCAACCTTGTGTCTACTCCTTAATTCTCTAATTGGGTATTTTACTAACTTTAAGCATTTTATAAGCTTAAACTAAGCTTAGTGCTTAGCAAACCCTAAGTACACTTATGTTGAGGCTCAAACAAAATCTTACAAATGTTTTACAAACCATACTTAATCTCTTACGAACAATCAACACTCTCAACTAATAAAGTATATAAGAAATTATGAGAGAAAATATTGATAAATCAAATTACAAGAGTTTGGGCATAATAATGTAGGTTCTTTTACACTTACGGCTATTTGGTAAAGTATTTATAAAATCTAACAAACAAATAGCCATTACAAGGAAACTATGTGCAAATCTTCAAGATTTGGTAGATAATTTTGCATTTAATGATTGGTAGACTCGATTCGCAATTGAGATCGATAATCACATTCACAATTTGCATTTTGTGTTGACAATTAATCTTTCATAATCAAGATCCTTAAATATGCATATATGTATATATATAAGAAGTTCAAATACACATATATATATATATACACACACACACACACACACACAGATATATATATAAACACGCGCGCACAAGCACACACACACACACACATATGTGTGCGTATTGTAAATTTAATTTTTAAATACATATGAATATAGGTATTTATATTTAAACACATAGGTATTTAATTTTTAAATACATATGCTTATATGCATATATATGTATAAATTATTTTTTAAAAATTATATATATATAACTCTATTTCTTACAAATTTCTAAATAAAGATTTGAAATATCTAAATATCTGAATTGAACTAGACTGATCCATTAGTCTTGAATATCTAAACTAAACTAAACTAAAAATTAATTTAATTTGAGATGGATATTCTCCCTCTTCAATCCAGTACCAGTGATAATAGATTTTCGGTCCAATTTCAAATAACTGATCTAGAATTGGACCAATCACCCCTAATAATAAACATCTTTGTCATAGAAGGAACAATCTTTTCCCTTAATAACAAATCTAAATCTATTAGGTAAGATATATATTTTGTTTTTGTATTATGCAACAACATGGTAATTATTACTAAGTTCTAACACAAATCTAGAAGGAAAAACAAAGTCACAAGTGTTATAACATAGGAAGGGTTAGGCTTAATTTATTCATAGATATTTGATAAGTTTTAAGCTTCATTTGATGTTAATCTATGTTTAAAATAAGTTATTTTGAGTTAATTTATGTAATATTCCATATTTAGATATTATGTTGATGGTTTAGCTAGTTTAGAGCGAATTTGGACCAAAACAAGCAAACATGGCAACTTTAGGGACCAAGCTAAATATATAGACATGTGAAGAAGGAGAGCTAGCTATCATTCCTATGACTTCTGCCACATGTTGTTACTTGAGTGCATCATAAACTACTTTTTAGATGCATGTTTACATTTTTTTAAGAGCATTTCAAGCCAACTCTTAGGATTTCTAAAGAAAGAAGAAGAGGCAAAAAAGATCTTATGAACACTTAAAAAGAGGTGTTTTTAGGAGAAGAAAATGAGAAAAAAAATAAGCTATAACACAAAAATCAAGTGCAAGAGTCTAAGGGATCATTAGATCAAAGAAGAAGATGATGATGAGATTCATCAAGCTTTTTGGGAGATTTCATAGTCCTTCTCTTATGTCTTATTTCTTTTGTCAAAGATAATGTTATTGCTTTTGGATTTGTCTTGTTTGTTAATATGTTAGGCTAGATCTTCGATCTAGGACTTTGGTAGCCATAGATATTGATGATTAATTTATGATTTCAATGACTATGTTAGAATTTTATTCCTTTACAAGTGAATGATTCTTGAACCTAATGCTTGTAATTGCTTTATTACCAATTACATGATTTGTGTGTCATTTATAGATTGAGAGATTATAAGTTGACATATACCTAAAATCAATCCCCTAGGTTGATTAATGAGTAGAGATACCCACTTAACTTATTGCTATCACTTAAAAGATTGCTAGATCTAAAATTATAATACATTTATTATTCATATCAAGAGATGGATATGGGGAAATAGTTATAAGTTAAGTGACTACTCAAGAGAGAGAAATGAGAGGACTTAATCACTAGAGAGATAATTGACAGTTGCAAAACTTAATCCAACATAACATTGAATGATTGATGATTTCATGATTTTTAATTGGTGAGATCAGTATCCTATGTGTTTTATCATAAGATTTTCTTTCTCAATTATTGTATCTTTGCTATTGATTTATTAGTTTAGTTTATTTCCATTATACTATTAGTTTAGATAACATCTCTTTTTTTTTGTTTTTAGATAAATATAGAATCATCATATTTTAGTATTTATTGCCCTTATCTCTACGGGATGATATTTGTACACACCCTTATGCACTGTATTACTTTGATCAACATCCTTTTATGGTTTGTCGTAAGGTGTACTAAACAAAAATTTATAGGAAAGAAGATAATAAGTGAGCTTGAGTTTATTTATTGGTTGAGATTTAACATGTGTTGTGAGACATCAAAGAACATGAGACCATTGCTAGGGATATGGTACTTTAATATTGAAAGCTTTGATTTAATTTTTAATTTGGAATTTTTCTTTTTTCTTTGTTTGATTTTAGGTGTAACACTTCATTTTGCATGTGAAGGACTAGGAGTCTAGACCAAGTAGAACAAGATCTTAAATATTTTGATCCTAAGATTGAAAGAACTCTTAAAGCAGGTATAAGGAGACAAGTATTGGAAGAACATAATAGAAGGAATCCAATGATGAACAACCTAGAGAACTTGAGGTCTATAAGGGACTACAGTGTTTTATTACTCAATGAACCACTATTTGGATTTACTAGACTAGTTATCAATGCCAACAACTTTGAGAACAAGCTTGCAATTATCCAAATGGGTCAAAACATTCAATTTAGAAGTTTACCACATGAAGATTCACACATTCATAGAACAACATTCTTTGAGATTTATGATACTTTCAAGCAAAATGGAGTTTTGGATGATGTTATCAAATTGAGATTGCTTTCCTTTTCACTTAGAGACAAAGCTAAGTCATGGTATAATTCATTAGCTATAGGCTCAATAACCATATGGGAACAACTATCACATGCCTTCTTGAATAAGCTATATCCTTTAATGAAGACATCAAAATTGAGTAATGACAACTTTTCTTTTGCTCAAATGGAAGGAGGATCTCTTTATGAAACTTTAGATAGATTCAAAGAATTCTTAAGAAAGTGCGCTTACCATGGTTTATCCAAGTGGTTGATTTTGCAAATCTTCTACAATGGTTTGAGTCCTTCATTGAGTACTTTAAATGCTATAGGTGGAGCTCTTATGGCCAAGAAGGAAGATGTGGCCTACCAATTACTTGAGAAGATGGCTATAAATAGTTACCAATGGCTAATCGAAAGAGTTATGCCAAGGAAGGTAGCAAGAGTCTTAAAGGTTGATCAACTAACTGCTATGCAAGCCCACATTGCCAACTTATCCAAAAAAATCAATGCCATGAATTGCAATGCCATAGCTTCTCTAACAATGCAAATGATTTCTTATGAGCTTTATGAAGGAGGTGGCCATGTGAATACCAATTACCAAATGGGTATTCCTTTTACTTCGTTAAATGCCAAACAAGTGAACTTTATGGGAAATTTTAATAATAGACAAGGAACAATCTTTATTCTAATTCATACATTCCTAGTTAGAGAAATCATCCAAATTTTTCTTAAAGTGGGAACAATGCCTTAAGACCATAATAACCCCAGGTTTTCAACCATAATAGCAATAGGACAAAAATCAGGTTTGGAGGTCATGATGGAGAAATTTATTACCAAAACCAATGAGAAGATGGATGCACAAGGTGAAGATTTGAAAAGGCTAGAGTTAAAGCTAACCAAATTAGTAAACATCATTTTTCATTTATTCATGCATTAGAGGTACAAGTGGGACAATTAGCAAATACTATGTCATCTAGATGAGTGGGGAGTTTACCCTCTAATTACAAGGTGAATCCACATGTGAAAGCCATCACCTTGAGAAGTGAAAGAGAGGTTGAGACTAGAATTAGCAAGCATAAAGAACAAGCATGTAATATCCCATAAAATTTAAATAAATATTAAGTATTTTGTTTATTGACTTATGATTAAAAATAATATTTAATGTTAATTTTTTTAAAAAAATGATATTTTGTTATTATTATTATTTTTATTTTTTAAACTGCACCTCACCACCTTCATATTTTCAAGTTTCCTATCACCACTAACATAGCCCCTTTTCTGTTTCAAATCGTGCAAAACTTTTACTCTAATTTCACTTATTGCATAATGGCTACTATTAATACAACCGCTTGCATAATTCTCTGCTATAGCGAGTCTCGATCATAAAAAATTTTTCCCTATATTGACATCATTATCTTTCTTATTCCTATTACTCTTATTATGACTCATTCCTTCTTCATTGATATCATGTGTACAAATATAAATATTCATATGTTTTATGATAACTGTTTAGGCAATCAATGATCCATTTCTTTTTTTATTTTATGCACATCATAATACTTTGTCAGGTATGTTTCTTGTGCGGGCCATAAATTTTGGATAGGTGCATGGCATAAGCCATTTGTTGAAAACAAATTCTTGGTTATTTTGATTAATTTTTGCCAACATCAATAAATTGCAGTTGTCCCTTCTTGTAATGGTTTCATTTTTTTTTTTTTTTGGAATTTACCTTCATTACCAAAGCTGCAATGTTCCTAACACTGGTGTTTGGCAACTCTCACATATTTTTAGTTTCCTTTCTCAATTTCTTTCATCATGATTTTATTCTTAAATACCACCAATTTCAACTTTTTAACATTTGTCATTTTCTTCATTCAAGTACATTATTTGTCCTTTTCTTAAATACATGAAATATTGTACTGATTGAGAGTTATTGACTCAAATTTTCTTTTCATTAATTATCATTCTATATGTAAAGAAAATTGTTATGATTGTTAATATTATTCTTGAAAACTCACATGTAAATTCTCATTATTATTAATTATTTGGGTACCATTCACGTTACATTTATTCTAAATTTTGCTCCTTCCCTTTAAACTAAGTTTATATTTATACATATAAAATATGGCTCCAATTCCAATATCAATTTGCCATTTACAATGATGAAGAAGGTGGGAAATTCCTTTCCCTTAACTCTAAAGTACATATTGCATATAGGTTTTTAATTGAACCACCTTTGGTGTAAGTAGAAATCCTTTATAGGATGAAAGAGCTTTTAGATAGGTTGGGTTAGGTTAAATTTGCATTCATACAACTCCCATATTACTTATACTCAATCAACAGTTCTTTTCAACACTTCACATTGGGAATGAGCCTGAAACATCTCTTATTTTTAGACTTTTTGGTAAATAATATAACATTTATCAAAACTCTATAAGAGATGCCTTTGGTTTCTATAAAGGAGGCATGAGTGATCACCTCAAAAACTTTAGGCCAATAGCATTTTGGAAAAATATTTTGGGCCTCGAGGACTTGAATTACCATCAAGCTTTAAGTGGAGTAATAAGAGATAGGTGTTCGGTAATTCTTTATAAGTTTATGGCCTTTACTATATTTAGGAAGCAAGAATAGGCCAAGGTCTTTAAATAAGAGCTCTTTTTTATATGGTGTGCACAAAATAAATTAAAGGTTTTCACCACTCATCATCTTTTCCAAAATATGATGGAGTTAATAAAAAAAATCTTAGGCAAATGGTAGGATTCAGACATATAGTCCTGGGTTTGGCTATATTTTTATATGGTTTTGACCTTAACCAAATGATGAGGAAGCCTTACCTTCAATGGTACCTTTTCATTTTATTACATTAGAGAGAATGAGGGATAGTGACATGCAAACTTGGAGGATCAAAGTTCACAAAACCAAAGAATCTAAGGGAAGAAGAAAGTCAAGACGAAAGTGATGAAAAGGAGGAGGAGGACATTCCTATAATTCCACCTCTCAACACTTTTCCATAAGAAAAAAAAAACCTAGTACACAATAAGAGGGGTCATGGTACCTAGTCCTTTAAAGACTAAATACATTGGATGTTGAATTGGAAATGATAGAGAGGGTCCAAAGGTATCAAGACTACAAGTTGAGGCAATATCTTCCAAGAGCTAGCATAGATTTGCCTTCTCCTCCAAATGTACCTTGATGCACTATATTTTAGAGATGTTCCTTTAGTCATTGTTATTATTGATGTCATGTTCCTTTGTGATGTATTGGAATTGCATTGTTATTTGTTATATTTAATGTTTGAGTATCATGAGGTTCATGTGCAGTAATGTTATGTGTTTATGTGTATAAGGCATCAATGATCAATGTAAAAAGGAACAAGTTTAGTAAAATGGGATTTTCTTTTACATGTTATTATTTATTTTAGTTGTTTTATTTTTGTTTTTATCTTAAATTGGTTAATTGACCTTTCTTATTTTCTAAAGTGTTAATGAGAATGTTGACTAAAAGGATGAAGAGGATTTGGATGCAATCAACCTTTCACTAAGATAAGAGTAGAGTATCTCTTTTTATATAATATCTTTTATATTTTATGTGGTAGAATGCAGGTCATTGAGGACAATGCCATATTTAAGTGTGTGGATGAGAGGGGAGGATTGTGATCTTATGCTTAGACCCATAGTATGCTTACACTGATGTACAAAGCTAAATAGACCTTTTGTTGTGTGATTTTTACAAAATATGCAGCTTAGTTAAGCTTCATTTGGTAACCATTATGAGTAGCAATGACAAAAATGCATTTTTAAGATGAATTTAAGATAAATGAATCTTGAGTTGGTTGTTAAATTGAGAAATATAACTTATGAATGTAGGATAGTTGGAATGCAATGAGAACGTGTTTTGCATGTATATTGAAACAAGCAATTTAGCTAGCTGTGAATATATGTAATTGCTTAAACTTAAATGAAAAATGAATTACTATTGTGCTTTATTATTGACAATGATGAAGCAGCTTAAGAGATATGATTTAGGAATGATTAAAATAAGCTCAATTCAAAAGAAAGATAAATGACTACTCTGTTGTTTTAGGAATGCTTAGTAACTAGGGTTCTTCATAAACAATGTTGTGTTTTGTGTAAAATGACAAACTAAACTCATGAGTATGTAAAGCATTTCAAGTAAAGTTATATGTTGATTAACCAACTGCTTTCATCACCAATGTTTGAATTTGTGTAAAAAAAACATATGAACTCTTCAAAAAAAGAGAAAAAAATAGTGCTTAGAAGAAAGTTGAATCCTAATTATCTCATGTACTTAAAGCTATTCTTTTCATTATTAATTCATGAAGGCTATGGTGTTTTAACATGACTTACATCATGGTTATGCCTATTGATGATATAATTAAAAGGATTATCGAGATATATGTGTAAAAATATGACCTTGTTGTTTCTAATTTTCCATAAATGAGTGAGTTTGCTTTTCAAGGTAGTAATCTAACCTAAGATTATTTGCTTAAGTGAGTTTTTCTTTTGTAGTACTTAAATGATTATCATTGCAAGCATTAGAAGGCTATATATGTCCTGTAAAAATTATGAGAAAGTTGGTTATTTATTCTTTATTACTTAAGGACAAGTAACGGTTCAAGTGTGGGAAATTTTATTAGGCTTAATTTGTTCATAGATATTTGATGAGTTTTAAGCCTAATTTAATATTAATATATATTTAAATTAAGTTATTTTGAGTTAATTTATGTTATTTCTCACATTTGGAGGCTTTATAGGTGTTTTAAGAAGTTTGGAGTGAATTTAGACCAAAATAAGCAATGATGGCAATTTTAGGGACCAAATTGGATATTTATGCATCTGAAGAAGAAGAGCTAGCTACCGTGCCCATGACTTCTATTGTAGACTACGACCTGGATACGCCATTAGCTACTTTTCAACTTATGTTTTAACACTTTTAGAGGAGTATTTAAAGCTAACTCTTAAGGTTCTTTAAAGAGAGAAGAATGAGGCAAAATGATACCTTTTGAAAACTCAAAAGAGGCCTTTTTTAGAGAATAAAATAGAAAGAAACAAGCTATAACACAAGATCATGTGCAAGAGTTCAAGGGATTATTGGATTAAGGAATAAGAAGAATAGGAGATTTATCAAGCTATTTGAGAAATTTCATATTCCTTTTACTTCTTATTTCCTTTGTCAAAGATGATGTTATTGCTTTTGGATTTGTCTTATTTTATTAGTATGTTAAGCTAGATATTTGATCTAGGACCATGTATATTGATTAATTGGTTTTTGATTTTAAAGATTATATTGGGATGTTCTTTTACAAGTGAATGATTCTTAAACATGATACTTGTGATTATTTGATCACCAATTACATGATTTGTATTTCATTTTTAGATTAAGGGATTGTAAATTAAAATATACCTAGAATCACTCCCTTTAGGTTAATTGACAAGTAGAGATACCTACTTAACCTATTGCTATCACTTAAAGGATTATTAGATCTAAAATGATAATGCATTTCTAGTTTACATTGAGAGATAGATCTGGAAAAATGATTACAAGTTAAGTGACTACTCAAGAGAGAGAAATTAATCACTCGAAAGACAATCAATAGTTGCAAAACTTAATTTAACATATCATTGAATGATTGATGGTTTAATGATTTTCCATTGGTGAGATCAGGTGACCTAAGTGTTTTATCATAAATTTTTTTTTCGCAATTTATTTGTCTTTTTGTCATTGATTTGTTAGTTTACTTTATTTCCATTACACTAGTAGTTTAGATAACATCTCAACTATTTCATTTCTAGATAAAAAAAGAATCATCATATATTAGTACTTATCGCCTTACCTCTTTAGGACAATATCGACATGCACCCCTATGCACTATATTATTTTGATCACCATACTTTTGTAGTTTATCACAAGGTGGGTTAAAGGAATAGTTTAAAGAAGAGAACATAATAATTAAGCTTGAGTTTATTTGTTGGTTGAGATTTAACCCACGTTATGAGACATAAAAGAGGAAACATCCTTTACTCTATTACCCATTCATAAGTT
Organism: Omphalea diandra; assembly: GCA_949677035.1. Lineage (NCBI taxonomy): Eukaryota > Viridiplantae > Streptophyta > Magnoliopsida > Malpighiales > Euphorbiaceae > Omphalea > Omphalea diandra. The sequence continues at coordinate 9,551 of CATIWR010335127.1, read as the reverse complement.
AACCTTGCCTTTTTGTAATACTCTACTCTTCAATAGTAGCACATTATTACTAATATGGGATTCACATTTGATATCCAATACCTAAGTTATTTCTCCTTTTGTGGAAATGTTAACATTAATCATAAATAAGTTCCAAAGGGACATTCTCTTACTTTTTTTGAAGATGATTATACTCCTTTATAATGTGACCCTCTTTGCCATATTGAAAACAAGTGCATTCATTGTATTTCTTGTCCTTCCTGAAGTGTGTCACCCATATAACTTTTAAAGGTAGACAATCATGGCATGAGATGTCATCTCTCAACATTTTACCTTAAGCTTATTTGCCATTGATCTCAACATCACTGAAGAGACCATAAAATCATCATCAAAATGAAGATTGTACACATAAATATGTTATAAGCTTATGTCCCACTTAGGGATGGTAGGTAAAGGGATCTTATGAACATACATCTAATCCTTATGCCATCGAACTTTTCTCAAGGCATGTAAACAATCCTTTAAGTTTGGTTTAGTTAAAAGGTTAGCTTCAAGTATGCCTCATAGATATATATAATTCTATAATCTATCAACATTTATGTGAAATTAAACTAGTTATTTTCATCCATCATATGTATTTATACCAAATTGTTAATCTATGTCTCTAATTAATGTTTGGTTCTCCTACTATTTTCTTAGAATTAATAGCTCTTACTATTAAATGAGAATTCTAACAGATAAAACTCTTAGTGGATAGGATGCAATCCAATCTTAAAGTATTCCCTAAAGTCAAATCAGCCTCCATGGTAGATCTTAATATCAATCACATCCAATATGAATCTTAGATTGATTAGGTGGCAACCCTTGTCGTTAAGCACACCATATACACTTAAACCTAATCATGCTTATGGTTCATGTATAATCAATGGTGTGCCCATCAACTATAACATAAGATATATTCATGTTTAAGGATCATTATAGGTATGCCACATCGATTCCCAATAAATGAAATTCTATGTTCACACTATGTCCATGGACATCTAGTAGTTAGTATCACTACTTAGTAATTAATAAGGGATTTGATTAGTATTATTTGGGATTGTATATTGGTATGATGAGGTCTTATGCATTGGTATAAAAGGTTATATGCAAACATGTTATATCACATAAAAATATTTCATATACACCCTTTATAATATGCCAATCTAGGCAGGATGATTCTGGACATTGAAACTAAGCTAATTTCCATTGAACCATAAATTGAAATTAGAGGGTCAAATCTAGGTTTTGAACCTTACCATAATAGTAGTAGGATGAACTCCTCCATCACCTATTTAATCCTCCTTCATCGATCTTCAAGTTATAAATTTTAATCTACATACATTCTAAATTATCTAACATGTACATAACTTGTAGAAAGAGACTTTGAGATACATTACAGGGAATGAGATAGAAGAGAATTTACACTTAGGAAAAACAAAGAAAGGTACGTTAGGCAGTCCCAATTTATAAAATAAACCCATATTCATACATATACAAACTATAGTCTTAGATGTCCATAATAATTCTTTATGCATATAAAATCATATTTAAATATGCAAAGCTAAACAAGGTTGAATAAGTTCCAATTATTGATTTTATGTGCATGATGTTCTCATAAGCTTAGCATTTAAGCCTCTAAACCATAAAGTTTGAATTCAAGTGCCAAAACTATTTTAATCCTATATAAAATAGTAATAATTAAATATCATCATATATAAGTAACCAGCAATTTTAAAAATAAATTTAATTTCAATGATGAAAGTTCAAGAATATCAAATATTCAAGTAGTTAAATCATTTTCACAAAACAAATGAATTATTAATGAGTAAATAATTAATTAAATATTTTAATTAATTAGCATGGACTGATATTATATATATAATATCATAGAAGGATTAGTGAAAGTTTTCATAAAAAGGCATCTTCTAATCCCTTTCTAACTAGAATAATAATGATCTTATTTTCTTATCTTAAAAAAAATTCAATTTTAATTAATAAGCAAAATAAATTTTGGTAATAAAAATAATTCACATAAGATCATATCTGATCATATTAACTATAATAAAGACATTAGTTATATTAGGAAATAATAGATAAGGCAAGTCAATCCTAGTGACTATAGAAAATTCAAAATTCCTAAAATCGTAGAAGCAGCTTTCCAAATCTAATTGGTTCTCTTCAAATCTGGTCAGGCTCTAACATTTAGGAGGAATATTTTCCAAGATGTGGAGGCTACCATCAGCCTAAGGTTACCGACTATGCTCAATTGAGAGTGCAGAAAATAATTTTCTCCTCAAAGCAACACTAGTGACAATTGGTGTGGATGTAATCAATCCCTATTTTGTTTTTGCACTTTAGGCAGCCTTGGTCACTAGTTTTGCATCCTTTTGTCTTGGAACCTTCTAATATCACCGGTGACGGTGGCAAAAGCACTTGAGGTCAACAGCCCAAAACCCAATCATATTAGATCCAAACTCTTTCACAAAATCTATTTGATTAAAACTCTAGTTATATATTTGCAAAATTAATTTTAGCTAACTTAATTAATTAAATTCACTTAATTAAAATACCAAAACTAATCTAAATTATATTTGGTACATCAGATGTTAAGTTCTAAATACATTATAAAATATCAGAAAGAGAATGAATAATTCAATTTCTCCAAAACAAGAATTAAAATAAGCTGGAATAGCAATATAGGGATTCGACTAAGAGGTGTTTTTCAAACCAAAATTCAATAATTCCAATTGATTCAATAAATATTCAATTTGCACCAAAAGAAAGATTTTTTAACACCAATATATATATATATATATATATATCCAAGTTTAACCAAACAAATTATTAGATATTTATCAAGTAGTAAAACTTGCAAAATCCTATGTGGGAATAACAAATTACATGTGGCTGAACGTATGCCTCCCAATCAAATCCCATTATAATTCAACCATTAAAAGAATATCTAAACATTGAAATAAATTCATTCATGAAAGATCTGAACAAACTAACTTTTCCAAAATGGAGTGGTGCTTTGAAAATTCAAATCATTTACACACGCAAACAATAACAACTTATCCTATACATAGGTTGCAAAGTTGATTTAATGTTGGCTCTAATCCCACTTAAAGGGAATCCTAGATGATTACGCTTAGGTTTCATGTAAAGCATATGAAGCGAAAGATTAAAATTATAAACTACCTAGCCATGGGTGCCTGTTAAATCAAAATTGTAATGAAAAGAGAAAAGAGTGAGAGTCATAATCATGGATTTGGAATCCATCATCTTCCTTTTTCTTCTTCATCTTTTCTTCAATCTTCGTCCCCTGAGCCCTTATTCTCTGTCTTTCTCTCTCCACCACACCCTCTGCTACAAAAAGAGTGGCGCTGCAATAGCCTTCGCCCTCACTTACGTGACCATCATCAATAGCCATAGCCTTTCCCTCTCTCTCTCTCTCTCTCTCTCTCTCTCTCTCTCATTGTGTGTGTGCCAAAGCATTTTGTCGTCACTGTAGGTGCCACTACTAATGGAGGAAGTACTAGTGCCGCCACCAATGTTAGGTGTGTTGAATGCCATTTTTTTGTTTATTATTTTATGTGATTTTCTATGAATATTTGCATGGTTATGACTTGAAAATTTTTTTATATTAATTTTGTAATTGGGTATTTTTTATTGATTGAAAATTTTGGAAATATATAGTTCTATAATTCGAAAATTTGTAAATTATTGTTTTAATTCTATTAACAATGAACAATTGATTATGTGAAATTGTAAATTTTGTGAATTATTCATGTGAATTTGTGTTAATTTTTGATGATATGAAATTATGGGTAGTATATATAGTGAATTTTTATTAATTTTTGGTAATATATGTAGTAAAATTGATGGTGTGAAATTTTGAAATTGAAAATTTTGTTGTTGACCCTTGAGCACCAAGAACGGGGTTAAAAAAATTTAAAATTGGAGGGAATATATTGAAAGATAAAAATAGAAGTAGGAGAAGAGTTAGAGATACCAAATTTTATAATGGTTCGACCTTATGTCTACTCTCCAATTCTTTTCAACAGGATATTCTACTAACACTAAATGGTGTATCTAATCTCACTCTAAAATTTTACACTTTGTGTTTTATGGCTCACACACAACCTTACAACTTGTGTTTCAAAGATCACACAAAAACCTCTTAAGTGTTTTCCTAAAGGCTCACACTTAACCTATACAAGAGTTTTACAACTAGGCTAACTCTCAAACCCAATAAAAATGGTATTTAATGCTCACACCTAATAATACCAACTCACATACAAGAATTAAAGGTTGAGAAAAAAAAATTGCAAGAGTTTGACTATATTCAATGTTATTCTTTTCCATTCATGTCTGTTAGGTGGAGTATTTATATGCAACAACCACCAAAGAGACATTACAAATAAAACTATGCCTAAATCTTTAAGTTGTGCTAGGCAGATATTGTATTAAATGTTTATCAAAATGAGTACGTGATCGTGACTGGACATTCACGATCAAGATTCCTCTTCTTGCACTAAAATTGCTAAAATTATGGTAAAGAACCTCATTTGCATCTAATGGCCAGTCTATGTGGCACGCTACCATTAGTTTTCCAAGAAAAATAGTCGTTATGCTGTTTGAGCTCAACAAAATTCGCGATCGTGATTTATTTTCTTCTTAGACGCGATAACCATTGAGAATCATTCTATTTAATAAAGAGATGTTACTCCATTAATATACGATCTTTACTAATATTTCACCATTACAAATTTTAATATATCAACTACTCTTTAGGACACTTAGCATGCTCTATTTAAAGACTTAATTCCTTTCAAGCAATTTCAAAAGTCACGGTCATGAACATGGATGTGACTCCTACTGCAAATTCTTCTGTTTCATATTCGTTAACTTCTTGGCAAAATTGTGGCTGTAATTTGCTCCATGAATTTGTCTAACCCAATTTCATCCATTCCTTTTGTAAGATAACAGTAAAAAATTCAAGGTACTTGATTGCGAATTAGAATGCTTTTCATAATGCTTAAAACTTAGACTCCTATTAAACTTCCAACATAAACCTATCTTAAAGACTGTAAAATCAACATTTAAAATTGATGTTAGAACATAGCATCTACATTGTAAAGATCAAAAGAGAGTTTTAACTTAGGTTTAACCAATTTAGTCTAACAATCTCCCCATTTTTTATTTTGACAACTTAGATTTATTTTGCAAGGGATAAAAAATGCATAAGAGTGAAGTTGAGATGGTTAATTATGTTTAATAAATTAAACTTATTAAGATACCAATTTAAACTTGGAATGCACTTAAACTAACTAAAATTGCTCCCCCTCAATTTATACTCCCCCTTAATTATAGCATGCAAATCTACTATTTCTATCCCCCTTTGTTAAGATTAAAAAAAAGAAGAAGAAAGAACAAGATAATTATAGGGATAAGTAAAAAGAGATGCATTATAAAGAACAACCATAAAGGGAACAAAAGTTTCATATTTTATTGATATCCAAACAAAACACAAATTACATTTAAATATAGAATAAATGATAAAAAAAAATTATTGGATCATAAACTTAGGCTAAAAAGAGCAAAAAAACATAAAACAAAATTAAAGCCTAGTTAGTTTCTTAGGTGCCATGAATGATCAAAATTAAAAGTGTTTAGAAGGATTGAGAGAAGAGATGAATGATAAATAAAGAGAGTAAAAGAGAAATAAAGGAGTATTAGGATGGTTTAAATAGGCAAAAAAGTGATGAAAAACGATAATAAAATGGTAAAAAAATGCATTAAATAAGGGGTTGGCATTGATTGATAGCTAAATCAATCAATGCTTGATAATTACTAGAATTCACAATCGTTATTAGCTAATTATAAATTCTATGAGTAACGGATAAGATTTCCTTAAAAAAATTAAGAAGTCAACTATCAAAGAGTTTGAATTTTGAAATTTGTGGTGGCGACCAAAAGTCACAATAATGAATTAGGAGTTTGATAGAAAATTGATGGGTGTTTATAAATAATGATCATGAATTACAAGGCAAAGAGAAAAATAAAGAAAGAATAAGAATTGGCCTTTCTAATTATGATCAACTTAATGTATTAATGATCAATTCAAGTAAATTGGCATCAAAAAGCACAATTGCATAAAGAATTAACACATCTAAAGTAATCAATAAACATAATTATTGAACATATCATTCAATTAAACAAATTGACAAACATAATGAAGAAAATAAGGTGAGATCAATTCTTACCCTAAGGAGCTTCAATCAAGTATCCCTAGCTCTCTCTTAATGAAGTTCATCCTTTCTTCATTAAGGGGTTTAGTGAAAATGTTTGTAAGTTGATTATTGGTGTCAATAAACTTTAACACCATATTGTCATTTTGGACATGATCTATAGGAAAATGATGTTTACAGTTAATGTGCTTGCTTCTAGAATATTGCATGGATTTTTTTGAAAGATTTATTGCATTAGTGTTGTCATATTTGATAGGTGTTGGCCCTTAGCACTAGAAGGAGGGTTGAATTGGTGAGTACAAATTAAAAAATAGAAGAGTAGAGGAGAAATGAAGACACACAAACTATAGTGGTTCGGGTATAATCGACCCTACATCTACTCTCTAATTCTCAGTAATTAGGTATTCCACTAACTATCAATAGTGTTTTCAAGTTCACACCAAACTTTTACACTTGTGTTTTCTAAGGCTCACACAATAACCTTTACACTTGTGTTTTTTAGGCTCACACAATAACCTTTCTAGAGTGTTTTAACAGGCTAACACTACAACCTTTACAAATGGTGTTTAGGCTCACACCAAACAATTAATTAAAGAAGAGAAAAGATTGAGTAGCAAAATTGCAAGAGTTTGGTTATGAAGTTATTAATTGTCTTGCATTTACATCTATTTAGTGAGGTATTTATAGCCTCTACCCACCAAAGGGATGTTGTAATAAAACTGGTACAAGATCTTCAAAGTGTGCTAGATAGATTTTTGCATTAACTGTCTCACTTTGCGGTCGCTACTACACTTTCGCGGTCACGAATTCTGAATTCCTTAAAGAAAACTCCATTTGTGTCTAATGGCTAGTCCATATGGCAACTTTTGATTGGTTTATCAGGAAAATGTAGTTGTTGCCTTTCACCTGCTTTTAGAAGTTGCGATCGCGAGCTTTCTTGTACAGGCCACGATAGAAGGACGCAAATTTGTCTGCCGAAGATGGTCATCTTCTTCCTCATAATTCACGATCGCTACCAACTAGATGTCTCTGTGAAATTTGACTTCCAATAGTCAGTTAGGACACTTGTCACGCTGTGATTATGGACTTGTTTCCCTCTTGAGTTACTCCAAAATTCGTGGTTGCGACTAGGGTGTGACACACACCGCAAATTTATCTGCCAATTTTGGAGTCCATCATTTGGATGAATCGTGGCTGAAAAAGGCTCCGTGATTTCACCTGCCTGACTTCTTGCAATTCTTCTAATGGATCGCGGTCGTGAATCCAAGGTAGCGGTGGCGATTAAGAAGACACTTTTCATACTTTGAAGATTTTGAGCTACATCCAACTTCCAACTTAAATAAAAACTAAAGGCTGCAAAACAACACTAATTTGAAACATTAGACATGATCAATCTCTTTTGTCAATATTAAAATAGGTCCAAGACTTGGGGTTAACCACCCTAGTCCAATAATCTCCCCCTTTTTTATTTTGACAACTTAGATTGATCCAAAGTGAAAACGATGCAGAAAAGTGAAGTTGGATTGTAATATGATTCAATGAATACTTAAGACAAAAATTTGTTAAGTATGTCATTCATTCATTAAACAAAATACGTATATTGCTTATTGATGCTCCCCCTCAACTTATGCTATAATTATGCAAATTATAATTTCCTTACAATTTCCTTTTCCTTAACCTTAGATTATACCATCTCTCCCCCTTTGGCAAGATAAAAAAGAGGGTGCATAAGGAAAGAAGAATAAGAAATCAAGCATAAGTATTTAAAAGGAACAAAAAAGCAATAGAAAAGAGCAATCACATAAGATGATAATATATCAAAAAGACAAAGTTTATTTCTTCATAACTAGGGATCACAAACTTTTTAAACATAAACAAAAAACAAAAAAGTACAAAATATCCCTAATCTAGAAAGTTAAAGAATCATCTTCAGAAAGATCTTCGTCTTCTCCTTCACCTTGATCTTCACCTTAAGCCTCTTCTCCATCTTTCACTTCATCATTGCCTTCTTTTTCATGAGTGTCCTCAAATTCTGTAAAGTCTGAAAGATGGCATGGGAGGACTCCCTATTTCTCTTGAATATCCACCATGTCAATATGAAGATGTGAAAGGAAGAGGAGCCTTCTTTTCATCATCTTCATGAGTTTATCTAACTTGCTATTGATGGTGGAGAGAGAAAGTTTACCCTTAAATTTTGGCTTAGGGGGAATGGATGGAGTAGCTTCATCAATTGTGAATCTCTTCATTTTCGATGCTTGAAAAGATTCCATTTTCTTCACTCCTTCCGCACTTAAGGTGTATACATAGGTGTCCGAATGTATGACCTTGGCATTGATCAAATATGTGAGATCAAGGAAGTTTTGGGAGGGTAAAAATTTCTTAGTGAGGGATCCAAACAAGGGCAAAGATTTGATGTGTTTGGAAAGAAAAGAACGGGGGTCATGTTTGGTTTCAATAGAAATCTCCGACCAAAATTCAGAGTAGATTACGTCAAGTGCAGAGATGATGAAGGGTATGTGTTCTTCGACTTGTAAATTGAAAAGAGAAGAAAGTTGGTCAAAGGTAATAAAATAAGGGTCGCCAAAGGCCCGAAACACTAACCTGTATTGTTTCACCCTTGAGTCGGCTTTGCAGTTTAATTGCACGGTGCACATGAACTCTTGCACAATCTCCTCATAGCCGAGTTCATCATGAAATATAAAGTCGTTCCACCCTAGATTGGGGAGGAATGCACGAATCTTGTTATTAATCCCCAGAGTACAAAGGTTGAAGGAATTTTGTTGAGAAGAATCACCTTGAAAGAGTTAGCCTTGTATCTCTCCCTTTCTTTTTTGGTGATTCCTTTCATGAGATGAAGGGTAGGGGAGGTAGATGGTTAAGCCACTGCCTTGCCCTTGTTGGCTTCAGAGATTCTTTTAAGGGTCATAGTAGAAAATGAAGAATGCTTGGGAGGAATTGAGAGAATTTTGAGAGAGTGAAAATGTTTGAGTGTTGTGAGAAAAACACTATTGAAGGGGCTATATATAGCCCTTGAAGAGGTGTATCAGCAGCTAAAAATGGCCAAAAAAAGAATTATGAAGGGTTGGAAATGGTTGGCCATCAAATCACATAAATGTAAGGCGGTTACTCAAATTCGCGTTTACGAATTCATGAGTCGTGACCGCAAATTCCAAAAAATATGAGTAATGGACAAAATTTCCTCGGGAATACGCATTGTAACGGTTAGAATTTTGAAATTAATGATCGAAATTCACAGTGGAAAGGGATTTCGCGATCGCA
>CATIWR010335120.1:0-38282 GCA_949677035.1 Omphalea diandra | reverse complement strand
TTTAATCCAACACTTAAACACGAACTTCATTGAGTGCAATCATTTGCTATCCTCACCTTGCTCTAGTCGTACAATGACAACATTTTTTCTATTGTCGACTATTTTTAAGCAAACTCATTATCATAATTATATCTCTATATAGCTCATTACAATAAGATTTAATTAATACTTAGAAGTCATGTTAATTGAATTCAATAGCGCTTGCAAATGATGGTATAATTGGATGTTCTTTCTCTTGTTAATGAACTTTTAATACTTAGTGTAACTTTTGTAATTCTACTTGATTGCTAATTTTGCTTTCTCAATTGCCTTGTATAAGAAATTCATTGTTGATTTTTCATCATCTTTTTTTTTTTTGCCCCTAGACATTTGTGGATGAGGGAATTGGCAAAAGGGGCTGGTTGAGATAGGAGAAGAAGAGAGGGGATGGGGGGGTTTGTGAAGTTGATTTTTTTTCGTGTACTTTCATTTTGTGAATATTACAACTATTAGATCTTTTTGGTGTATAAAGAATCAAGAAACTTTATTTGTTTTAGAAATTTTGATTAAAGAAATACTAATATATGAATAATAGATTAGTGTGGTTATAGGAACCATCTATCTATAACTAAGTTGCAATAAGATCAAAATATCTTGTTGTTCATGGATTGAGAGGCAATGTATGTTTATTGTTTGTAGTAGATGAGTTTCAGAAATTGGTGCTTTATAATATAATGAATTAGCAATATTTAAGATAACAACCAAATGTCCCATGCACAATCCAGACACTATGACCATGGTTATCATCTTCCTGAGGAAAGATGCAGAAAGATACTAGGGATTTTCTTGCAAGACTTTGATAGAAACGTCTTAGTTGACCTGCAACTATGATTCGCTTGTTGTTGTTTGCTTATACCAGTTTTTTTTTTTAATGTTTTGTTTTGTGTTTGTGTATGTTTTGAGGGAGAGGGGGTTAGGAGGAGTTGCGAGGCCCCCCGCCCTTCCTCTGAGTTGGCCTGGTTGTAAATGAAGTGGTGGTGTGCTCACCATCCCAACAGGGTTATGCCAGGATTCCAGGCACATTTGGTTTTAATTATGGAATTTGTCATTTGCTACCTATTAGGATGCGGCAAATTGTTTCCTCTCACTGCCTTGCCTTACTATGTCTTATTTTTTGGCTACAGTGATTGTTTCTCCTCATGGAATGCGTGGTTGGCTCACAGGATTTTGTCCAAATGATCTTGTCAAGGAAGTTTATTTCAGGTTGATTGTGTGTTTTATTCATTAATTTGTATGTTCACACCTCCCCCTTTTCTGGATGTCTTTATGAGGTTCTCATACTAGATGGTAATAATGCTTTGAGATAATATTCTTTCACCATCTTATTTTTTTCTCGACTCTTCAGCAGTTCTAGCAAGCTGAGGACGTCAAATGGATTTATAGGCCTTCCATATCATGTTTCACAAGGGCCTGCTTGCCTGCTGAGGGGGCAAAATTGCTATGTTGAAGTGACACTTGGTTGTCCTAAGTCAGAAAGTGACAATGGATTGAAATCAAACTCAAGTTCGATCAGGGACTTATCTAAGAATCATGTTGTGGAGTCTCTTCTTGTGGGAAGAGGTGATCATAAGGGTTACCGAGATCAAATATCTGCAAATGAAAAGACTTTTATTTATCCCGCTGAGGCAGTGGTTGTTCCAATCTTGCAAGCATCATTTGCTAGAACTTCACTGAAAAGGTATATTTGAATTAGTGCTAATTGTCCTTTGGTTTGCATCAGCTTCTCTAGTTGGAGTGATGCAATAATCTCAACTTTTGCATGACTTGTGGACTTGTGGGGTAATCTATAGACTATAGATGTTTTGATTTAGAACATACTGTAGGAAGTTGGCAAAGTAAGCTTGCAATCATCCATTCTGACATACTCCTGTGATGTTCTCTGTAATAGTGATTTCCTTTTCTTCACATTACTTGTGTGTATGTGCACGTGCCTTAACCTGCATGGTTGAACAGGAACCATCTTTTTGTGTGTTATGTGTTTTATTTGTGGGTATGTTGTCTTAGAGTTGTTTCTCTTTGGTTTTAAAATATTGATGTATGGTCTAAAACTAACATTGGATGTGTTCTTGCAGATTCTGGCTCCAAAATTGGATAGGTCCCTCTTTCTCTGGTTCATCATTCTTTATGCATTGGTAAGTTTTTTTCTTCTTCCCCAAGAAGTTTTCATTTTTCATGTATATTAAAATAAAACATCGCTAGTGACGTTATTCTGAAGAAAATTTTTCTTTGAAAATTTTCAGCCTTTAACTAGATTGAGTTAATGTGGCTCTTAGTGTGCTTCATCATTTGAATGACTGTGTATGCACTGCCATATCTTTTAAATTACATATATTTCAACTTTTGAGTTCCTTATATGGTATTCCATTTGAGACAACTCAGTTCTAACCAGATCCAAACAATTCATTCTTCCAAATATGTAAATATTATCTTAGATTGCTCTTAGAAACAGCTGGTCTACTTGTGATTGATAATCAGATTGAACTTAATTGATTAATGAATATCTCAAGGGTTCAGGAAGGTTATCCCCCTCTTCACTAAATTCCATGATCCTGAATGTGCATATTCCTTTTTGCACCAGTATCCTTGTAAGTGAGATAATAACTTTTCCTGAATGATTGTTTGATACTATTTAAAGGTGTAAAGGTACAATGGCTACTTGGAGCTTAGGTGCTAGCCACAGTTCTCCTCCTGTTGGAATGTGTATAGAACAGTTATCTAGTATTCTGAATTCACAAGTAGTGATAGTAAATGCAAAACATAAAAAAGAAAATTCATAATAAAGTATTATTGCCATAGTTTTAAATAAGGGCCATTACCTATGGAACAGCTGTTATATAACAGATTTATAACCTACTGTGACTTATTCACATTAATAACAGTAAGAAAATTTTTGTAGCTTGTAATGGCTGTTACATAATGGTAATATAACAGATTTTTAACCCACTGTGACTTATTCACATTAATAACAGTAAGAAAATTTTTGTAGCTTGTAATGGCTGTTACATAATGGTAATGACAGTTAGAGTCATTAAATTTATTGTAATAGCCATTATGCCGTTACTCTAATGGGCGTGCAGGATTTTTGTTGGACATGCATTTGTCCTCTTTTTGTTTACCACCTATGAGAAAAGCTCCTTTTATTTGTCACTCATTTACATTATTCTTTCTACTAGCAGCTTGGCTATCGTTTAGTTTTTAGGGGCTCTGCCCTTGAGCCCCACAGAGGGCTGCCTCCTTATGCTAACTTTATGTTGCGTCTATTCAAGTTAGAGCGATTAGGATTCATAAATCTAATATCTTTCTTCTCTTTACTTGCAAATTAATTCTTAGAGCTGCAATGTCCATAGATGTTATTTATTTAGTTGATTGTTGACTAAATTCTAAATGCTAAATCTTTGTCTGTGTTTTATGCTTATTAGTTAATTGTAATTCTTACTTTTAGCGAATTATGTTAATAATTTTTAGTTTACAACAATTGGCAATTTTGTGTAAAAATTGCGTAGTGGTTTGCTGTTACAATTATGTTTCGGTCTCAAAAATCCTGTTCCATTACACAAGACTCTGACAACAGTTGCGATCATGATTTAAAATCATGATGAGACACATTCATAACACGTTTGCAAACAACGTGCCAAACATGGTTCAAAGGCTCAAGCCTTGTTTGGAACATGAGGGATGGGGGAAGATGATTGGGAACTTTATTAGGTTTAATTGTTGCAGGAATTATGGTTCTTACAAGAATTCTGGTTTTTAGCTATTAGGAACAAATTGTCGTAACATATTTAGAAGTTCTTAATTTTATTATTAATTGTTGTCGACTCTTGTTCTAAATCCTTGTTGGATTAGGAAAAAATATTTATTATTATTGAGTCTTATTTTAATCCTAGTTGGATTAGGATAAAGTGTTTATTTAGAAATCATTTAAGGATTAGGAGTCTCAAGTCTTTAGGTTTAAGATTAGCTACTCCTATAAATATCTAAGTTTGTAACAATTATTATCCAATTTTTTTAGATTCAATAAACAAAGATTCTTTGCAATTATTGCTCTAGAATTGTGAGACTCCTAAACCTACTAAGTGTTGACTCTTTGAAGTTTTTGTTTATATTTCCTTTCTTTTCCTCTTCTCTATTTTAGATCTAAATTTCTCAAATCAGACCTGAAATTCAATTTTAACTCCTTTTTTTTTTTAAATTGACATATGAGAGGTTATCAAGTCTGTCCATCAATTTATGTATAAAAGCTTCAAGATCCTGCAATAATGGTGACAAGCGCTGAGCTTAAATCAAAGATTGACACTACGCAAACAAGATATGACAACAATTACTGAATTAAGAGATGAATTAGCTAATCGAATAGACACAACAATTAACATATTGAAGCTAGGATGGAACAGTTGATGAAAATGTTTTAAGACCATTAAAATACTGCTCAAGTCATCTTTCAACAACCAGCTACAAAGAGTCGATTAGGTGTTACAGGTTACATGTAGGAATGGTGGGAAACATCGACAAATTAATCAAAACCTACATAATCAAGAGCAAGATACAACAAGAGATATCACCAAGAAAGTCAAGGTTGATGTCTTGAATTTTGAGAGCAATGTAAATCCAACAATATTTTCTAACAGGTTAAATAGTATTGAATCTTACTTCGATTGGTATAACATGGAAGACAATCGAAGAATGAGGTTTGCAAGATGAAACTTATGGGATTGCCAAAAATATGGTGGTATAGTGTTGAATATGAGTTGCAAAGGTTAGGACAATCACTAATAACAAGTTGGGTTGATATGAAGGTGAAATTGCAAGAAAAATACTTGCCTTATACTTATCTTGAGAGAATTTGAGAACATGTGTATGCTTTAAGGCAAGGCAACATGTCTATGACTGAATATATGTAGAAATTTGAAGTGTTCACAATCCGTAGCATAATGGTGGAAGATTCTTTACAAACTACGGCTCGATTAAGTCTGGCCTACGAATGGATATCAGGAAGAAATTGTTATAGGCAACATGTAACATTTTTAGATCATGCATATCAAATGACCTTAGATATTGAGGAAGGGATGAGTCAACCATCTAGAAAAAAATTTGTGATTCAAGCTGCGGATTTAACAATAAAAAGAGGATTTGGGACAAATCACAACATCAAATTTACTACTTCACAGCCATCTAATCACTTCAACAATTCGAGGCCTTCATCTTCAAATTCTATCAATGCTAAAGGAATAGGTATTGAATCCTTTAAGTGTGTAGAAATTTGACATATGATATATCAATGTCCAAGGAAACAAAATACGCATATTTGAGAAGAATATGTTGATGAAGGATCATCATAAGAATATTGTGAAGATAATTCAAGTGAGTTTGGAGATTATGCAGATGGTGATTTACAAGATGAAGGCAATGATTCTACATTTCTTTCAATTGTGAGGCGTATTTTAGCAACTCCAAAAAAAGAAGACGATTGCCAACACACTTCAATATTTTAAACATTGGTTCAATGTGGTGACCAAGCAAAGAAGCTAGTCATTGATGGTGGGAGTTATATGAATGTAGTGTCAACATCCATGGTAGAATGTTTGAATCTTCTAATTGAACTGCACTCACATCCTTACAAGGTTGCGTGGATTAACAGCGCTACTATTTCGATAATTTGTCGTTGTCTTGTTACTTTTAAATGTGGTGGTTATCGTGATTTTGTACTTTGTGATGTCGTTCCTATGCAAGTAAGTCATATCATTCTTAGTCGACCAAGACGTTATGATTGAGACGTGAGTCATGAAGGAAGGGAAAATACCTATTATTTTTTTATGGGAAAGAAGTCCTTTGTCTTAAAACCAATGAGTTCTCTTGATATTAAGAAGTAAGTGCAAAATTTTCAATCTATGGCGAAAATTAAAAGTGATAATCAAAAGAAACATCTCCATATTCTAGCCAAAAGACAATTTGAAGCGGAAAGTCGAGATTCCAAAGTGATGTTCGCTGTAGTGGCAAGAGAAATGAAGGAACTAGAGGTTCAAACAACCCGTAAAATGCCTCTAGAAGTGATTGACTTATGACAAGATTTTTCTAATGTGGCATCGGAAGATTTAACTAATAATCTCCATCCTTTATGCTCTATATAACATGCAGTTGATCTTATTCTAAGGTTTCAATTAGCTAATCATTCAATTGCCTAATGTATCTGCGTATCGTATGAATCCTAGTGAACATGAAGAACTTAGAAGGCAAGTGGATGAGTTACTTTTGAAGGGGTTTATTCGCGAAAGCTTGAGTCCATGTGATGTCCCAACTGTACTCACACCAAAGAAAGACGATAGTTGGCATATTGTGTTGATAGTTGAGCCATTAACAAGATAATAGTTAAGTATAGGTTTCCCATTCATCATCTTGATGATATGTTTGATGTTATGGTGGGATCAACTATCTTCTCAAAATAGCTTTGAAGAGTGGGTATCATCAACTACTAATTAGGCTTGGTGATGAATGGTTCGAGACAAAGGATGGCCTTTACGAATAGCTAGTCATGCCATTTATAGTTTCTAATGCACCTAGTACCTTCATGAGGTTTATGAATCAAAAACTTCAACCTTTCATTGATCGTGTCCTTGTCATATACTTTGATGATATTCTTATATCTAGCAAGACCAAAGAAGAGCATCTCTCTCATCTACAAGTGATGAGAGTCTTCCATCAAGAGAAGCTATATATTAATTTGAAGAATTGTTCTTTCATGAGCTCAAGTATTGTGTTTTTGGGATTTGTGGTGTCTTCAAGGGAGTTGAAGTTGATAGTGATAAAGTTAAAGCTATTCAATAATGGTCAATTCCAGCTACTTTGCATGATGTTCAAAGCTTTCAAGGCTTAACAACATTCTGTAGGTGTTTCATTATAAATTTCAGCACTATGGTGGATCCTATAACTAATTGCATGAAGAAGGATCAGTTTGAATGGACCAAGGCAGCTTCTAAGGCTTTTGAAGAAATCAAGAAGAGGATGACTGAAGCTCCTGTTTTAAGGCTGCTAGACTTTTCTAAGGCGTTCGAAGTAGCTTGTGATGCTTCTCAGGTAGACATTGAGGGTGTATTAAGCCAAGAAAGACATCGTATTGCTTATTTTAGTGAAAAATTAAATGAGGCAAGAGAAAAATATTCAACATACAACATAAAATTTTATGCTGTTACTATTATTTAATTTCCAAGGAGTTTGTTTTATATTCTGACCATGAAGCCCTAAAGTAGATTTAACTCCCAAAAGAAATTGAATTGTCGCCATTTGAAGTGGGTTGCTTTTTTGCAAGAATATGCCTTTGCAATTGCAATCAAGCAAAAGGTTGGAGATGAGAACGAGGCAGCAGATGCACTTCGTAGGGTAGTGCTAACCCTTACTTCAATCGCTGTCCAAGTTGTGGGCTTTGAGCTACTGAAGAACAATTATCAATCTTACAGGGATTTCAGCAATACTTTTGCAGATGTAAAGGATGGACAACATGCTAATTTTCTTGATTTTTTACTACATAATGGTTTTCTCTTTAGGGGAACGCATTTTTGTGTGCCTAATACTTATTTGCATAAGGAAGTGATTCAAGAATTGCAGTCAAGTGGGGCAGCAAACCATTTTGGAAGAGATAAGACTATTGCTATGGCGGAGGATCGGTTTTGTTGGCTTAGTATAAAGCGAGATGTTGCTAGAGTGGTTGCTAGGTGTAGGATTTGTCAAGCATATAAGGGTAAAAAGCAAAATACCGGTCTGTATACTCCGCTAACGATACTGCAGGCTCCTTGACAAGATTTGAGTATAGGTATTGTGCTTGGGTTGCCAAGAACTTAAAGGGGTTATGATTCTATATTTAGGGTCGTTGGTTTTTATTCTAAAATGGTTCATTTTATTTCTTGTACTAAGATCGCTGATGTGCTTAACATTGCTAAACTTTTCGTTAATGAAGTTGTTCGATTTCATGGTTTGCCTACAATAATTGTTTCCAATCCAGATTCTAAGTTTATGAGTTACTTTTGGAATTCTTTGTGGAGAAGTTAAATACAAAGCTGCAAATTTCTTCCTCGTTTCACCCACAAATTGATGGACAAACCAAGGTAGGCTTGGGTGATCTCCTTTGATGTTGTGTTGGTGACCCATTTCATAAATGGGATCAAAATCTTCCTATGGTTGAATTTGCTTGTAATACTTCTATCAATTGCAGCATCGGGCATAGTCCTTTTGAGATTGTGATAGGGGTACTTCCTCAAAAACTTATTGATTTGGTTTCTTTGCCTATTGCATATTGTCCTAGTGTCGAGGCTAAAGCTTTTAGTAGACATATTCATGATATACGTGATAATGTTCGGAAATGGATTGCTATATGCAATGAGGGGTACAAGGCAACTGTTGATTTAAAATGCAGGTTTGCTGAATTTCAAGGTGACATGGTAATGGTTTGCTTTAGGCCTAAATTATTTCCTAAAGGTACTTTCAAGAAGCTTCATTCAAGGAATATAGGTCGTTTCAAATTTTTGAATAAAATAAGTTCAAATGCTTATGTTGTTGAGCTGTCTAAGAACACGAATTTTAGTAATATATTCAATATTGAGGATTGTGCTTTTATATCATGGTCATGATAATAAGCCTAATAATGAGGTTATAGCCAGGCTTCCTCCCATACCTCTTAACGAACAAATAGAAGATATTGTTGATTATCAAGTGGTTTCTACTAGAGGCATGGTTATCAAAAGTTTCTCGTCAAATGGGTAGGCCGTCCACAATCTGAGTGTACGTGGATAACTGAAGAAGAGTTACAAAGTCTTGAACCTAGTCTTTATGATTGGTTTCATGCTTTTAACTCAATGGAGTTGAGTTCTTCCAGGATGGGGAGATATGATGGGACATATTGGCAATCGTAGCTGTCAAGTTGAGATTCAAATCGAGAATCGAAATCTGCAAATCGAATCGTAAGATTCGGTTTACATGATAATATTAATTGTAAATAATTTATGTTCATATAAGGAATATATTTCATGTCCAATATTTTTTAGTTTTAAGATATTTCAAATGTAAAATTATATGTTCCTACAGTCTACACTTAAAATTTCTTAACTTCTTATAGCATATGTCTCCAAAATGCAATGTATCAGTGTCATCCTCAAACTAAAACCTTTTAAGTTAAAAAGAAAAGAAATAAACTAAATCTAAGATACTAAATACTAATAATTGGTCCATGAAGCCACTAAATATTAATAACATCAGTCCATGAAGCCACTAAATAGTGGCCAACAAAAAGTAGTGTAAAGGACCCACATTTTGAAAAAGGAAACATATAAACTGAGATAGTGCCACACAAACAATATTATAAAAAGAAAAAGTACATAGGCCGCAAGCGTACAACCACAAGTTTTGTTGCTACGGCCTTTTGACTTTGTATATAAAGAAATAGAAAAGATGAGAACAACATTGGTATAAAAACTTAAAAACTCAGAAGACTTAAAAAAGAAAGAGAGATTTTTTGTTTCATACTTGTGTACGACTGAAACTATCAACCTCAAATCCAAATAGCAGCTATTGATTCTTTTATTTTTAGTTATGTTTGAGAAGAAGAAATTCAGTTATAGCTTTGATTTTTGAAGACTTGCCAAAAGGACGCAGCCATGCAAGTGTTTTTTTTTTTTTTTTGTTCTGGACTTTGTTGAGTTGTTTTAAGAAGTCTTTTGATCTGCCTTGGTTATAAGAAAGGTCAATATTTGTTTTTCTAAAGATTTAAAAACACATGCACGTTTTTAGTTTTTTGGTCTTCTAATTGTTGGGTGAATTGATGAATCATTCGATTCATACGATTCAAAGCCGATTCTAACATTTCAGATACGATTCTATTATATTTTTGATTCTATGCAGAGAGTCAAACTTGTTTTCATCTTGACTCAACTCGTACTATTCAAATCACGAATCTTACGAGTCTAACAACAATGTTGGCAACATGTTTACAAACAACGTGCCAATCATGGTTCAAAGGCTCAAGCACTTGTTTGGAACATGAGGGATGATGGGGAGACTGGTTGGGAACTTTATTAGGATTAAGAAATCTGATTTTTGGTTGTTGTAGAAATTTTTGGTTTTTAGCAAATTCTAGTTGTTGCAGGACTTCTGGTTCTTGCATGAATTTTGGGTTTTAGTTATTAGAAATAAGTTGTCCTAATATCTTTAAAAGTTTTTAATTTTATTATAAATTATTGCTGAGTCTCGTTCTAATCCTTGTTGAATTAGGCAGATGTGTTTATTAATGTCGAGTCTTATTCTAAGGTGTTCAGGTTGCAGGATTTGCTACTGTTGTAAATATATAGGCTTGTAACAATTATTATTCAGTTTTTTCAGATTCAAAAAACAAAAATTTACTGCAATTATTGCTCTAGAATTGTGTGACAATTCTATTCGTTTAGGTTCGTCTCTTAAACTTTCTAAGTGTTGACTCTTAAAAGTTTTCTTATATTTCATTTCTTTCTTTCCCCTTTATTTCAGATTTGAATTTCTGTAAAATCTGACCTGAGATTCAATTCTAACTCCTTTGTTTTCTTCAAAAATCAATGTAGAATAGATTATCAATTCATCCTACATCAAACAATGATTATTGCTGCAAAGAAAATATTGAGACTACTTCAACAAGTCATGAGTTCATGATGGTGTAGAAAAGTGGCTACTTCCTTTGAGCAATGTCCAACTCAAACCTCACACTCCTAAATTCGAAATTCAGCTCTTAAGTTACATCAATAATTAAAAGATGATTGATAACTAGTAACAGTTAAAGCGAAGCATAAAGAAATTTCATAATAAAGTATTATTGCTACAAATAAGATATTCAGACTACCTAAACAAGTCATGAGTTCATGATAGTGCAGAAAAATGGCTACCACTTTTGTGCATTCTTCAACTCAAACATCACACTCCTAAATTTGAAATTCAGCTTCTAAGTTACGTCAATAAGTAAAAGTAAATGATTAGTAAAATCAGTTCAACATACTGAAAAGAAGAAAGGGAGAGAGAGCACCCACGTGAAAATATTTTTAAATTTATGAATCATATCTCAGTAAGGAAGAGTGACTGATTTGTGATTTGATTTATTTTCTAGCAGGCACTCTGAATTATGGCAGGATGGTGTAGGATATTGCCACAAGTCCTTTTTACTTCAACATGTTCCTTGCTCATGAGAGCTTAGATGAAAATATTGCACATAGATTAGTTTCCATGGATGAGGATATCCATAATAGTGTAGTCGTTTTTTTTTCCCTTGGTTGACAAAATTAAGATCTGAAGATGGTTTCCCTTTACAAATCTGGGTTGTAGAGATAATACTTGCAGCCCCAAAGGATCAGATTTTTTTTTATGATACTAATTATCATGCCGTTACTTGCATCACAACATGCTTAGTTCCTTGCTTTCTTTAATGCAACTATGATGGTTTTATTGTTTTGTGTCAAATTATTTATGTAAATACCATTTGACATAACTATGATATAGTTTTGTAAAATCTAAACTGAATATGAGATAATTATGCCGTTATCATCCATCTTTTTCTGCTCTATTGGTCTCTCTTCCTTTCTTATTTTTATTAGTTTCTTTTATCTGTCCTATAATACTGAGAAAAAGCTAGTTCTTAATCTTGCATCTTCATTTTCTGCACTCATGTTGTTCTTGTTTCTTCAGTGGTGGTGACATAGATAATATAGAAGGATCTTGGTTTGAATCTAATGAAATACACATACAGCATGGCTATAATAGTAGCAGCAATAGTAATAGTAGCAGCATTGGTTCCATAAGCAGCAGTTCCAGTGATAGTGATCACAAATTGACCACTGAAGCCGGTGACCTTGAGGCGGAGGCAGATTCATTATCATGTAGACAATCTGGTTTATCTTCTAATGATCAGCTGGAAATTGATGACCTCAAATTGGTACTGTGTTCTCTTTTGATATTCACAACCTACAATACCTCTCTTTTCCCACCATCATTGTCCTCATTGTTTAAGAAAGAACTACATGGGTTTGTTATAATCACATGGGATCATAATCTAGCAATCTCACAACTGAATCAATATAATCCAGCTTGACTTCGTTTTGTATGCACAGTGAATCATTTGGGGCAAACTGGATTAAAACTGAGAGAGAGAGAGAAGGGTGGGGGTAGTAATGCAATTGGCATAATGGTGTGGCACCAATCAGTCTATCATAAGAATGTTCTTTTCAGGCTTCAAGTAGACATTCTCACCCTCCCCTCACTCGGTTTTTTTTAATGTTTTTTGGGAAATTGTATGGATTCAGGGGAAAAGAAGTGAACTGTAACTCTTTTGCAGGGTTCTAAACGTCCTCGTCCTCGTACTGGGATGACAGAATCATTTGGTCAATTGGGTACAATAAAAGATACTCCTATGCAAGATGCTTTCAAGTCTGATTTCGGCTCTCTTGAAGTTAACAATTCAGCCATCACGGGAATTGCAAATGAGCAGATTGGATCTCATTTAGATTGGGATGACGATGACAGAGGTATGGGGATTAATATCCAAGCACTTCTATCCGAATTTGGTGATTTTGACGACTTCTTTGAGAATGATGCCTTGCCTTTTGGAGAGGTAATTCCTTTACTTTGCAAATCTTAGGCATTGTGTATGATTATTTTTCTTTCATCACTAACCTAGGGAAAGTAAAAATAGCGTGATGTTCAGACTGTCCATGGAAAAAATTGTGACGCCTGGAAAGGATTGCTTGATTGAACTTTTTAATGAATATTTATTTGTTAGTCAACCTTGGATTTCAAAAGTGTTAAAAGCTTACTGGTAGCTCTAGAAGTCTTATTTGAATCAAGCTTTGGAATTTTTTTTTAATTTAAACATTTTTTTACGCTTTGGGTTTGGTATTATCTTACGATATGTGAGCAATACTTTGCAAATCTTAGACATTGTGTATGATTATTTTTCTTTCATCACTAACCCAGGGAAAGTAAAAATAGCGTGACGTTCACACTGTCCATGGAAAACATTGTGACGCCTGGAAAGGATTGCTTGATAGAACTTTTTAATGAATACTTATTAATTAGTCAACCTTGGATTTCAAAAGTGCTAAAAGCTTACTGGTAGCTCTAGAAGTCTTATTTGAATCAAGCTTTGGAATTTTTTTTTTTTTATTTTAAACATTTTATACGCTTTGGGTTTGGTATTATCTTATTATATGTGAGCAATAGTTGGGCCTTGCCAGCATAGTGGTTGCTTTTATTAGAAACAAGTATCTACAGTCATGTAGCCTTGTGCAGTGTGCATCCTTATTTAACTATCCACACTTCTCTTCTGAGAAAGTTTCAGTGTTCTGTTATTTACAGCAACTAGAACATGCTGTTTCCCTAAATTCATATTCAATAGCATGTTGTAATCAATTTGAATCAAATTATCAATCTTCCAATTTTTCACGTAGATCTCCAGGGTCTGTTATTCTTGTTTAGTCGTTAGCTTGTGGATGACATTTGGAGTCAGTAGTGGCATCAATAACTTGATTCGTGGTTATTAACTCTATAGTCTAAACCTTTTTTCTTCTTGAAAAAAAAAAAGGAAAGCCTCTTAAACCTTTCATTCTTGCCTGTAGCTCATGTAAATGCTTCTTGTTTGAAGCAACCTGCAAAAGCAGGGAATGCCTCCTATCTGCATGCCTGGAGACTTCTCCATATCTCGTTTAACCTCTAATATGTCTCTGTAAAGAGGACTCTGCATTTCAGCCTGCACTGAATCCCAGTAGATCTTGAAACAATTGTATCTCATTCTCCATACAGTGCAATTCTTATGCCAGATTCCTAGTCATTTTAACAAGAATCGATAACTTCAATCTCCTCCATTTGATGTGAGGTTAATATTATTGATTAATTGATGCACAGCATGACTCCAATCATGCTGCAGACCCTATAGCAGGTTAACTCATACAGAGAAGCAGAAGAGCAACTTGTCTAACTTTGTTCATACAATCTTCTGAACTTCATTGTCCAATCTGCATTTAGTGCCTTTTTTTGGTTGCAAATATATATTATATATGTAAGCATGCATGTCTATATGTGTTGAATGGAGTAGGATACACAAAAAACTGAAGTTCTTGAGCTTTTGTCAAAGCTAATCATGGTTTTTCCCCCTCTCCTCTCCTTTGAAGCCACCTGGAACAGCAGAGTCACAGGCTCTCATGTTTTCTGCTCCAGATTGTGGAGAAGTTGTTAGCAGCCCAATTGGGGTGATGGATGTTGCAGATCATATGGTTTTACCTGTAGGTTTTTCATCCTTTGATAGCTTTAATCCACCTTCCTCAGCAGCCATTGATGAGTGCATCAGCAAAAATCAAGAAATTACACTTGATGCTCTGACATCAGTTCCTGTGAACCATACTCCACCATCTTCGACAGGTGAGTTTGATCATTTAATCAAAGCTGAAGCGCTGATGTCTTTTGCTCCGGAATATGGGGCAGTTGAAACCCACACAAGTGAGCTCTACTCATCAATTTTCAGAAGTCCTTATTGTCCAAAGTCTTGCAAAGTTGAGAGTTCAAATTCAAGTACAAATTATTATACATATGGTGCAGCACCACCCTCTTCCCCTTGCTTTGATGGATCAGATGAGAAGGATGGCATGCCTTTGAATCCAAAATCAGGTTCTATGAGGCAGGACATAAAGATATATTACATTCATGTTGACGGTCAGAAAGAGCATCATGATAGAAACTTACTCATGCACAATGAGAGCCTTGCTAAAAGTGAGGGGATGGTTTCGTTCTCTACTTTCAATTCTACAAATGCTGTCAAATCTGCCCAGAGGAAAATGGCTGAAGCCACAGTAGGATCAGATAACTTTCTACTTTCTATGAAGACTCTGTTCGCAACAGAAGTTGAATGTCTTATGTTCCAAGCTTCCATGTGCAGGCTGCGGCACATACTATCGTCTTCCTATAATCCTGCTCCTGTAAGCTTGAGTAGTTTAAGCAGTAGCGCTATTTTGAGTGAGCTTCCTGGTGATGGAAGTACCGTGACAGACAATATATCTAAAAGGTATGAAGTGAGAAAGAAAGAATCTATACCAGTGAGAATAGCTGGTGACATTGATGGAGGAGTGATAGATGGTCACCTCAATGCACCTGTTGGTGTTTGGCGCTCTGTTGCAGTTCCTAAAGTAGCCAAATCTAGTAGTTCACCGAGTATTGAAGTTAGTCCATCCTTACCTCTTCATCCATTGAATGAAGAAAGAATGCTTTCCTATAAACATAGGCAGCCACTGCAGGAGCTGCTTGATGGCATGGCATTCCTTGTCCAGCAAGCCACTTCTTTGGTTGATGTGGCTCTGGATGCAGAGTGTGGTGATGGTCCTTATGGTTGGCTTGCATTACAGGAGCATTGGAGGAGTGAATTTTCTTGTGGGCCTTCTATGGTCCATGCAGGCTGTGGGGGGACTTTAGCTTCTTGTCATTCCCTGGACATTGCTGGCATGCCATTGGTAGATCCACTTTCTTCTGATGTAAGCTTTTCCCTTGTACATATATCTGTCTTGTCTGTTGATATAGTCAATTAGATGTTGGAACATAAACGTCTGAATCTTCTTCATATGATGGTCAGAATTTAGTTTTTCTTTTCATTTTATGATTTCTTTTGGTCCAGATTCATGCTTCCTATGTAATTAGCTTGCTTCAGTCTGAAATCAAAACAGCCTTAAAATCTGCATTTGGGAATTTGGATGGCCCATTATCTGTCACTGATTGGTGTAGAGGCTGCAGTCAGTGTGGTGATGGAAGTACCGTATGTGACGGGTCTTTTGCTGAGTCTACATTAAGCGAGTGCAAAGATTCTTCAAGCACTGTATGTTTATCTGTTGGAGAACCAATGAGCCCAGCCCAGTCTTCTGCTAATGCATCTTCATGCCTTAAAGGTATACTGACTATCTAAATATTGTGTTCTGCAACTTTCAGGCGACTTACGGTCTTGCAAATGCTGCAGTGTCTGGTACAATGGATGGAGCTAAAGCAGATGACGCTGCCCAAAGAAGGTTAAGCCAAGAAATTGAGGCAGAGCATCTACCAGGCATTCGTAGGCCAACACTTCTGGTTCTTCCTTCCCCTGCAATACTAGTCGGGTATTAATCGTTAATCAAGATTGTGGCAATTTTTATGTCACCACCTGAAGCCTTGAGTCTCTACTTATTTTAGCTTGACTTATTTAGTGCATAAAGCTGATTCCATTTGGTTAAACTAAGCTGTTTGCAAAGGGCATATGTATTTTCTCTGTACACAACTGATAATATATTTTTGAGAAATAGGACAAAGTGCACAAGTCTGTTATTCCATTCCCTTTTTGGTCATCATTGTATTTATTATAGGTGCAAATGAATTGTTTACTTAATAGGTATCAGGATGACTGGCTTAAGACATCGGCAAGCTCTTTACAACTCTGGGAAAAGGCTCCTTTTGAACCATTTGCATCACCAAAACCTGTAAGATTCTTGAAATATGTTGCCCTATTTATAATTTTGTATGCATGACTTATAATTGCTTAAGATTTTTGAATGTCTCTCTGGTCGTCAATGATGTTGCAACTTTGTCTCTCTTAAATTGTTGCAGATTACTTATTGTGTTATATGTCCAGACATTGATCCCCTGACTAATGCTGCTGCCGACTTTTTCCAACAACTTGGAACTGGTGAGTGGCATTTTGTATTTTTGTCTCAGTGATGTATTTCGAGCTAGTGGATTGTGTTCATAAAATGTCCTTTACTCCTTACATGTTTTCTCTTGGAGGAAACAGATTCATTTCTGAGTTCTATTCTGGTGATGGTAACTAGCAGATAATTCTTTTTAGATATGTACTTTGATTTGATCTGTCTTTTAGGGAAGTGAATTGCAGCTGAATTCTTGATTTAAAATGTTGCTAGCTTTGAAAGATAAGTCTTTTATGAGGACTTTTCTTTCTTAATCCTGTGATAAAAAATGTCTTTTCCATGCGCGCACTTAAATATGTCTTACATATCCACAACATGCTTTAAGTGGTTTTGGGTCTTATAATGAATTTTCTCCAGTTTATGAGATGTGCAAACTGGGAACTCATCAGCCTCAGAGTTTTGGAAACCAAATGGAGGGGGACACAGGGAAATTGTCATTTACCGGTTTTGTGCTGCTTGACTGCCCTCAATCAATGAAGATAGAAAACAGTACTACATCTCTTGTGGGTTCAATAAGTGATTATTTTCTCTCTCTCTCCAATGGTTGGGACTTGACAAGCTATCTTAAGTCCCTTTCGAAGGCAATAAAAGCTTTGAAAATTGGTTCATGCTTATCACCAAGCTCAAAAGAAGGAAATAGTGGTCCTTGTATGGTAAGTGGCTTATTCGGTTGGTTTATTGAATTGAAGTGGTTTATTCAGGGTGCTTCATGCAAGTATGTCACAGCCTTCTTGTTATTATTGGGAAACTGATTTAATTTACCCAATATTATACTGGTTTCTCTACTTAGGTTATCTATGTGGTATGCCCCTTTCCTGAACCCATTTCAGTTCTACAAACCGTCGTTGAATCTTCTGTTGCTGTTGGATCAACATTTCTGCCATCCGATAGAGAGAGGAGGCCTATTTTGTTGAGTCAAGTTGGCAAGGCTTTAAGTTGCTCTACAGTTGTGGATGAAGCATCACCATCAAATGTTCTAGTACTTTCAGGGTTTAACATTCCTAAATTGGTATTGCAAATTGTCACAGTTGATGCCATTTTCAGGGTTACATATCCTGGTCTCAATGAATTTGTCATTCTTAAAGAAACTGCTTTCACTGTATACAACAAAGCTAGGAGAATTTCAAAAGGATCTTCAAATGATGTTCACTCATCAACATTATCTGGTAGATCTCATCATGTCATGCCACAAATGACTTCTATTCCAGCAATGTGGAAGGATTGTGTCGGTCCTCGACTTGGAGGACCTTCTTTACCAAGAGAAGGTGAAATTGATGCTAGCTTGCGACCTGGTACTTGGGATAACTCCTGGCAGACAACAAGGACTGGAGGGTTGAACTGTGATCCTAACAGGAATGGAGATTATTTTCTTCAGGATGAAATACGCTACATGTTTGAGCCACTCTTTATTCTGTCGGAACCTGGCTCTCTGGAGCATGCAGCTGCACCCGCAGCTTTTGGCAATTTGACTGCTGAATCTTTGAAGCTGTTATCTGATGATGGTAGTGGAGGCTTCATGCAAGGTGCCTCTCCAGCAATGAATTCAAATACTGGATCAAGCTCTCAACTTGATGGAGTGGAGCCAGATGGCTTTGGAGGTAGTTATCAAAAGACTTTTCCAAGCCTACATTGTTGCTATGGATGGACAGAGGATTGGCGTTGGCTAGTGTGCATCTGGACAGACGCAAGGGGAGAATTACTTGACAGTCATATATTCCCTTTCGGTGGAATTAGCAGTCGACAGGACACAAAAGGTTTGCAATGCCTCTTTGTGCAGGTTCTCCAGCAAGGCTGTCAAATACTTCAGGCTTGCTCTTCTCCCGATATTGGGGCTGCAAAGTCTAGAGATTTTGTGATTACACGCATTGGGAGTTTCTTTGAGCTTGAGTACCTAGGTATGTCTTCTTCCATGCTAGTCCATATTTTCCTCCATTTGATGACTTATATCAATTTCCTTGCCATGTAAATGCTTTTCTGTCTGCTTTTAACTATTCTTAGTAGCTGCTCCAATAATTGCATTATTTATGAAATCACTCTAAACTATTTGCACTCTCTTTTTAATTCTCTTTCAGTTAGAGAAAACATGTAATTGCTGTGGAGTTCTTGTATATAGTTTAGATTATTTTTTTTTAAAAAAAAAAAGAAAGAAAAGCCTTCTGATCTGCTATAAAAAAAAAAAAAACCATCATCTACTTGTTATCTGTTCCCTTCTAATGTCAATTGCCATGCAATTAACAGAATGGCAGAAAGCAATATATTCAGTTGGTGGTTCCGAGATGAAGAAATGGCCCTTGCAACTCCGACGGTCTATGCCTGATGGGATGCCCGCAAGCAGTAATGGGTCTGCCTTGCAGCAGCAGGAGATGAGCTTAATACAAGATAGAACCCTTCCCTCCTCACCTAGTCCTCTGTACAGTCCCCATTCAAAAGGTTCTGGCTTTATGAAGGGTGGTTTAGGACAATCTTCTTCAAGAAAACAACTTATAGGGGGACACTCAGTAGTTGACAACTCAAGGGGAATGCTCCAGTGGGTACAAAGCATCAGTTTCATTACAATTTCATTTGACCATTCTTTACATCTCATTTTTCAGGCAGATTCACCATCAGGTAAGCTAAATCTCTCTTTGCTTTACTCTGGTTCAGGGTTTTAAAAATCATCCGTTACGTAACACATCAGATGTTATGTAATGGATTTTGAGGGTTCCAATCCATTGCCCTGTGTGTAGTGATTTTTGAAATTATTCTAGAATTGCCTGGTACCATTACAAAATGCCTTGTACAGTCGATTTATGTCATGACAGAAAGAACCAAAATGGGCAAGAAGCTGCAGCGGAGTGGAACCAACCAACCACTTCCAATCTTGATACCACCAAGCCCCTGAAAATGAAACCAAAACAAAAGAGAAAAAAAATAGAGGGGATTAGTTACCTGAAGCCAGTGATGGTGGTTAGCATTCAAAGTGGTGGCTGTTGAAGTGAGAAAGGTCATAAATGAAGAGGGAAAAAAAAAAAATCAAAGAAAATTGAAAGGAAGAACAGCAAGAATAAAAAATAAAAAAAATGAAATAAAAAACAAAAGAAAGAAAAAAAAGGAAAAGAGGAAGGAGTGATAAAGGATTGTTGATTGTTGAAGATGACAAAAAACTAAAAGAGAGAAAATGGAGAGGGTGGAACAGAGGAAATGATCTTTTTGGGTTTAGGGTTATGTTTAATATGATATAAGGGCTAGGATCAAATTGGTTTGTAACCAATGGCTATTTTATTTAGTATTGAGTTTCTTTTCCTTTAACTATTGAAAATAATTAGTTAGTGAATTATTAGTGACGACCACTAATTATGTCCTGTAATTAAATAATTCTATTTAATTAGTTCTTAATTTGAATATGTGAACTTGTAATAATATGTATAATTCAGAGTAACGTCAATTGTGACTGTGCACTTTGAATGCAACATATTAACATCTGCACGCAACTGTATTTGCGAGAGTGACTGTGACTATGACCTTGATTTAAATCCTTGCTCTGGTTCTCCATTTTCTTTTCATGAACTCACTATGGACACAGTTTTAATATTTATTTGTTCACTAATACAATTGAAAGATCATAATCTTCATCCATTATTAGCTTATATCTTCATCTCATGAGTCACATTCTAATAATTTACTTTATTCCTCTAAGGGCTTGTTTTATTTCATTCATTTCTTTTAAAATTTTTTTGCATAGTGAGTCTCCATTGTCTTTCCCATTCATATAGTACCCTACTGATGGGAAAATTGAAAATGAAAAGAAGAGAAAGAAAAAAAAGTACATATTGGAAAAGATCGGAAAAGAATGAGGCTTGCAAGTTTGTGGTGTAGCAGGTCAAAATGGCATTAGCTTGTAAAGCCTAGACAAATGATGAGTTGAATTTGGACACCTTGCTGGGCTCATTGGACATATAAAAAATCTACACCTAGATTGAAAGGGCTGCAGATTATCAGTGTCAAAAGACATTGGGATGCATATTTACATGTTGATTACATTGAATTTTGTATTGGACTTTTGATCTGTATTGAAGTCGTGATAGTGGTCAGTTCAATGGTCATTAGACGGTATCTTTAGCCACAGTTTTAGGGTGTACTGACGATTGCAAGGTGGATGAAAGTGGTTTGTGCTGTTCTAATGATTCTACTATTTTCTAGATGGTCTATTAAGTCTATCATGTGACTTTACTAATATTACCGTTATGATGAATTGCTCCAGGAAAACTATGAGGCTGGGAATTTACAGTTTGTTGCCATTTTTGTAATAACATTACTGGGTACACTCGTCTGTCACATGCATCCACAATCTTGTCCATAATTATGCTTATTTTTTTTTTATCTGGCTTTTCTAGAGTTGGTTACTCTTGGGCCATCAGATCATGTCCATAGGGTTAGGCACATCACAGGATTTTGCATAACATTATTTTTCACTATTTTATGTTGGAATTTGAAAATGACCTGAATCAATAATTAATTGCAAATGTTGTACAGGTGGGACTCAGAGTGGCATTGTTGGTGTGTCTGGCTATCTGGAAGGTTTTACTCCTGTAAAGTCTCTTGGTTCTACATCTGCATCTTACCTTTTAATTCCATCACCAAGCTTGCGCTTTCTCCCTCCAACCCCTCTTCAGCTCCCCATATGTCTGACTGCTGAATCACCACCACTTGCACATCTTCTTCATAGCAAAGGCTCTGCAATTCCCCTCGCCACTGGCTTTGTGGCTTCCAAAGCTGTACCTTCTATGAGGAAAGACTATAAGAGCAACTCAAAGGAAGAATGGCCTTCAGTTCTTTCTGTGAGTCTCATTGATTATTATGGGGGAAATAACTTCACCCAGGAAAAAATTTCTAGTGGGATTATGAAGCAAGCAAGAACTTTAAGCTCAGAAGTTAGAGACTTTGAAATTGAGATTCACTTGATTCTAGAGTCTATAGCAGCAGAGATTCATGCCTTGTCATGGATGACTGTGAGCCCAGCTTATTTGGAGCGACGAACTGCATTGCCGTTTCACTGTGACATGGTCTTAAGGCTTAGAAGGTTGCTTCATTTTGCTGACAAGGAGCTTTCTTCTCAACTTGATAAGTCGCAAATCTAAGAAGTGAATTACTGGGTCTCTTTCTTTTTGGATAAGTAATAGATAGACAAAATGCCCAAGCCAAGCTCTAGGGACTCTTATTATCAGGATTGTCTGTATGCTTTGGTGTACAGTAAAGAATGGTATGTAGCTTGTATATGTAACAGTAGCCTCTTTTTCAATTCTCAGAAAGAAATAAAGGGCTGGGAAGGAATAGTTAGATCTGACAGATAGAGTTGCGATAGTATATTCCAGAAAATGTAAATAAGTAGAACAGTTCATTACAGCTCTGATGAGCATGATTAGCTGATTATTTTAATATTAGACATCATTACCTCTTGTAGAAGAGACCCTTGTTACAGTGTAATGTTGTATTCACTTTTTTTTTTTGGCCCCTTGTTTTTGCGGATAGGTTTTGAAAGTTTTAGGTTAGGTTGATATTAGGTCCATTTTTCTACCAGGTGATTGTTTCAGGAATACGTCCAATCTTATGGCTACTCCAGTTATTTGCTTTTGTCTGTAGCTATTCTTCTTCTTTATTTATATAATAAAAAAAACCCTCATGCTTAATAGATTTCGTTTATTTGATAGACCAACTGTTTTTTTTTAGTCAATGCTAAATGAGATGAAATTCTTAATAGAACTTTTATGCAAGGGACATGTTGGAATGAAGAGGATATAAGATGTTTTACTTGAGCTTCAAATTTCTTCATTTAGGCTTCCTGTTTAATAATGTTGTAGTATAATTTTTTATATTTACATTGAAAGTCTTCTACAAAACAAAAGAAATAATGTTGCTGATGCCTGTTGTATCCTGATAGCACCTTTTAATGGTGATACCAATAGCAAACAGCTTTTGTGAAAGTTCAGTACTGTGAGAATGGTATTTTGGCTCTGTAGAAACGTAACCAATTTGATCTGTTTATAAAGAACCAAAAGAAAACGTAATTGAAAATTGAAATAAATCCATTCGGTTAATAGATTTGATCAGATAAGATACTTATAAAATATTTGATTAATCTAATCTGTTAAGGAAAACGACTTTCAAATTATCTAAAAGAATCAGAATAGAAATAAAATAATATAACTGAGCGCCTTATGTGGCCACGCGGGTAAATTGCATAATAGAACACATCTTGATAGGCTACTTGACGCTTGCAAAGGAGTCAACTAATATATATAGCCCTTAATATTCTTTTAAACAAAAAATGTGGGAATTGTGGATTTTTAAAATACCCAACAGTTTGGCTCTGCTCCATCAACTCCATCAAATGTTCATACTCAAATTTAGACCTTATTGAAATTGACTTTTCGAGTACTCAATGTATATCTCCACCAGCTGCCACCGTTAAACCCACAAGCTCAACCACCGTATTCCTTTATTTCTCCTCCCAATTCAAATCCCATATAATTCCCTTTCTAAACCTTTCAAACTCAAACTTTATTAGTACTTAAGGCCCACGATTACGACAAAGATGAAATGAAATTTTTTCAATTTGCTTGTTCAAATCTCTTATCTAGATTTTATTCTGTTATTGGGTAAGAAAGTGAAATAAAAAATTGAGATAATGCAAAAAAAATGCATAGAAGCAAATATTAAAACGCCATAGCCATTATCATAAGAAGTTAAAAAATATTAAAAAACCATAGCCATTATCATAAGAAGTTTTTATTAAACACATTAGTAGTGGTGACCAATTCTTGTATAGCTTGTTGTCTCTTGGTGTCCTAGAAGGGGGTTGAATAGGGCAATGACAAGTAAAAAAAACAATAACAAGTGTGGAAACAATAAAGAATCGAGACAACTAATTTATAAAGGTTCGACACAACCTGTTTATGTATTCTCTTTTAGTATTTTCACTAGAGCCTTTCACTATTTGGATAACGTACAAGTGATATCAACTACTATTACAACAGTAGTTTTCAAGCACTACCAAGCCGTTACAAGTAAACTTTTAGGTGCTACTAAAACTATTTTCTAAATTTGTTTGCAGGTACTAGCTTAAACTTTTCACAAAGATAGCTTTAGATCTCCTAAGATCTCCTAACCAAAAGCTTTCTCAAAAGAATTTATAGCTTAGAAAGTTGATAATGAGCACTCTCACTCAAGCAATAAATAATTTAGAATACACTCACACGGTATGCTTGATATGGTAGAATTTTTAGAAAAATTTGAAAGCTTGTTCTTCAACTCTGTTTTTGAAGATAGCTTTTACAAGTTTTGACAATGATATTTTCTTGTGAGCTAGATTACACTTATTTCAACCTTTTATTTAAAGATTACTTTTAAAATAGAAATACTCATTTTTTGATCGTTTTCTTTTTTTTTTTTTTTCATTTTTATTGCGAGATGGTACTTTTATAGGTAAAGACACAAAACTAGTCATTAGAAAGAAGACTATTCTGATGTCACCAGAGTAAACATTCAACACCTACTAGACAATTTCCACACCTATTGTTGGGTGATTTTTCAAACATAATACAACTTCAACGATTGTTGATCCTATCAAAATGCTCATTGGAATTAGCTATCAAAGAGAGATTTGCTTAGACGCTTCTCTTCTGACTTTCTTAATTTTTTACTCAACAACTTCTTCAATGGCTGTTGGAACTTCTCAATACTTGTTGGAATTCAATTTCAAATTCAACTTCTGTTGAGATATGAACAATGTCCGTTGTAAATTTCCAAGAGGATGTAAACCTATTAGCTAGCTTCCAATCCCCGTTTATAAAGGTCTCATTGCGTGTTATACTTTTAAAGGTGCCCCATTAGAGGGTCCAAAAACTTTTGCTTTACTTGGGAACTTCTCCAATTCTTATTGGTAAAAATCCAACGCTCGTGTTGAGATCTTAAGAGTTCTGTTCACATCAAGTTACTTGGTCCAACGCCTATTGCAAAAATGCAATGCCTTGTTGAGATGTCCAGATCCATGCCTGTTGCGAAATTACAACACCCGTTGTGAAGATTAACTTGCAAGGCTTAAGTGATTGAATCATCCAACGCCTATTGTGCTTTGAGACAACCATTGGTTGAGAGGTCTAGAGACTTTACTCAAACTTGGGTGTCACTTCCATGCTTGTTGAGAATCTTCAATGCCCATTGATGAAGTTATGACGCTTGTTGAAATGTGACAACACTTATTGGCTTTGAATACTTAGAGTTTTTACCAAAACTCTTTCTCCAAACTTCTTTGATCCAAATATCGATGTACTTGTAAGATTTTACACAACCAACTTAGATAAGAGTTTGCTTTTAGAATTGTTTGTAATTTTCAAAACAAGCTTTGTTTACCATACTCCCAAGCTAAGTTCAACATTCTTCCCCTTTTTGATGATGACAAACAATCTATCAAGGTTAATCAATCTCGCAAAAATGAGAAATGTACATCATATAATCCTTAAGTATATCAACCTATCAAACAATATGGTTTTGCCACAAATGCATAAGTTATAATAAAATGTTCATGTTACTATAAGTTTATGTTACTCCCCCTTTGTTTCAGATTGTATGTGCTATTGAAACAAGTTTACATACCAAGTTCTTTTCATAACGAGTTCACGTTTATACTTACCTTCCTTTATGCATCAAGTCACATGCTTAATTACTTATCACATTTTTCATTATCCTTTTCATAAATATCCTTTTTACCTTATATCTTTCTCATGCCATACCAACATTTTTCTTTGCCTTCTCCCCTTAACTTATCCTTTTTACCTTTACTCTTTACTTTCTCCCTTTTTGTCATTATGAAACAGAACACATAAGAATAGTAATAACAAAGAAAATGACAACATAAGCGAATAGAGTAAACATTGACAACATTAAACATTTACTGCATTAAATATGTTGTCCCTTATATCAGCTATTTTTTAGAAGAAAAACAAAGATAAAAGAGATAAAAAGATAGATTATGCAATATGAGGAGTAGGGATGGTTTGAACTAAGGGTTCTAGGGATGATTCTAAGGTTTGTCCTTGGCTCAATTATCGTATCTGACTCGGTTGGAGTTGCTAGAGTTCTAGGTTGCAATCCAATCTAAGGTCTGGTTGATGTCCTTCATGTCCCTTTGGAGTTTTTGCACTTTCTGGTGTGGGGAGACAATAGAGGATTTAACCCATTGGTCTGCATGGTTGCCAATTACTCAAGACCTTTATTTTCAAAGTCAGTGAGAGATGTAGTAAGAGCAGGAGCACTTGCTCCAGTCCCTTCAGCTGCAACAGTCCCTGTTTTAATTGCTTCCTTAATATATTTATCTTCCTATTCTTGTTCAAGGATCTCTTTTTCTTCTGGTATTCTCTTGATTAAACCAGAATTTAACCTTTGTAGGATCCCAATGCTCAAAAGCATCTTTTCACAGATTGATTCATTGTGGGGTAGTTTCTCCAACACAATGTTCTTTTCGTCAAGTTCTTCCTTTGTTGGGGGAAAAACCTTCACATATTTAGCAATTTTGGTAATGTAATGACCTATCATAAAGTCATCACCTTTATCCACTTGTCCATCTATCCTTTACATTAAGAATAAAGGACGGTTGATCCTTTGCTTGTTCTTCATGCACCAGAGATAAAAAAAAGTCAATGATTATGCAGTTGCCATTGGATTGAGCTCTCAAGTTGATGTTCCATGTGATGAAACAGAAAGCAATTCTGAAGGCTTGAATTTTGATTTTCAATGCCTTGTTGTTGTAATTTTTCTTCCCATATGTTATTGATTTTTAGAACTAATCCACATCAACCTCCCTGTTGTGGTGGAATCAAAACATTTTGCTACTTCGTTCGGCCTTAAAGTGTATTTTTTTTTTCTAAAAAGCCTAAAATTGATTGTTTCTTCTTGAGCATAAGAGTGGTAATCAATCCCTAAGACTTCTAGTGTGTTGAGGAATTCCACTAAAAGCTTAAGATAGGAGGGTTCTTTTATATGGCATAAGAGTTTTCATCTTATCCCTACCATGAGTTCCTCCACTTTTTCTGTTAATCCATACCCTTAAAGATCACCCCATTCAAAGAATTTTCCTCCTCCTAGGTGTCTTTTTAATAGTTTGAGGGATAATTCTTTTTCTTTCTCTATTTTAAGATGGAATTATTGAACTAAGATAGGAGTTTGCTCTGTATTCGATGTCTTCCCTTTCCCTTTAGATTCTAGGCTAGGTTTGGATATCTTTGAGGATTGTTATGTAGATGACGGTTTAGATGTTCTTTTTTTCTATTGAGTTTTGAGGCTAATTTTTCTTCTATTTTGGAGCTGTGGTAGTAGGGTTGAGGATTTTTTTTCTTATCGGTTGCTTGTATCTCTTAGTTGATTCAGGTTTGGGTGCCATTTGGTTGAGTGTTTGAGGATTGAAGCAAGCAAATATGCAAATGAAATAGTAGCAACTTTAGAAAGAGAATGTCGAAAGCACAGTAAAACATAAAGTGAACTAACTTTTGGGTTTTAGGGGTTTATGTAGAAGTTTAGTGAGCTCCCTTTGGATTTAAAAAATATAACTGTTAGATGTTGTGAATAGAATAATGACTATTGGACATGACCATTAGCTTGATCAATCAAGTGTTCTTCATCTAATGATGGTAACTGCTTATAACGACCATTAGGTGAAGAACAATGGTCGTTGGAAATGCATAACGATCGTGGGGACTTACGAAAGTAAAAATTTGGAACTCATCAATAACACAATGGTCATTGGGAAACACGCAATAGCCGTTGACCATGTGTTTTAAAATAAAACTAAGTTTAATGCTGATTTTTCAAATATGCAATCATTTTGAAAACTTAGCTCATATAAATTATTAATCAAACTCAATGATATAGTCATGAATTTAATTAACATAAAAACATTTTGATCAAGATAATACATAATTAAAATCTTTATTTTATTGAGTCTAAAGACTTTAATGGTAATCATTTCAAGCAACACATCAACTCACAACCAACAATAATCATATATGAGTTGACAAAGGTAAAAGAGAAGAACCTGTTGAAGTTAATCCAATGTATTTCCATTAATCATACCAAGTTCTCTTTTGATGAATTACATCCTTTCATCACAAAAAAGTTTAGTGAAAATATCTGCCAATTAATGGTTAGTATTAACAAATTATAATACAATATCACCATTATTAGCATAATCCCTAAGAAAATGATATATTATATCTATATGCTTACTCCTAGAATGCTGAAAGGGATTACTAAACAAATTGATGGCACTAGTGTTATCACACTTGATGGCTACTTGATTTACAATTACCTTGTAATCAAGAAGTCATTGCTTCATCCATAGAATTTTAGCACAACAAAGACCTGTTGCCACATACCTAGCTTCAGCAGTTGACAAAGCAATTGAATTTTACTTTTTGCTACTCCAAGACATTAAACATTGACCAAGTAATTGACATGTGCCTGAAGTACTCTTTTTAAGGTACACCTAGCAAAATCAACATCTAAAAATACATTCAACTCAAATGAAGAACTCTTAGGATGCCAAAGTCATAACTTGAGAGTACCAACAAGGTATTTTAGTATGTTTTTCATAGCATGCAAATGAGACTCCTTAGGATTATATTGATATCTTGCACATAAACACACATTGAACATAATATCAGACCTAAATGTTGTTAGATAAAGTAAGCTACCAATCATACCTCTATACAACTGTTAATCCACAACCTTACCATGTTCATCCATGTTTAGCTTGATATTGGTGCTCATTGGAGTTTTACGTGGTTAACTATTTTGCATGCCAAATCTTTTGATTTGTTCCCTTACATATTTGGCTTAGTTGATGAAGATTCCTTCCTTCCTTTATTTGAATTGTAATTAGAGAAAAAATTTGTGTTCTCTTATCACACTCATCTCAAATTCAATTTCCATTACTTTGGAGAAATCTTCACATAAGCAAACATTAATGGCACCAAATATGATATCATCTACATATATTTGCACTAGTAATAAGTCCCTATTCTTCTATTTAGAAAAGAGTGTCATGTTTACCAAGCCCTAGAAAAACCTTTCTTTACAAAAAAAAAAAGTTACTCAACTTTTAATACCTCTTGGAGCTTGTTTCAAGCCATATAGGGCTTTAGTGAGCTTGAACACATGGTTAGGAAAGTAATGGCTTTCAAAATCTGGGGGGTTATTCAATATATACTTCTTCATCAATATTGCCATTAAGGAAAGCACTATTGACATCCATGTGATATAATTTAAAATTCATATGAGATGCAAATGCAAGCAAAATCCTAATAGCTTCTAATCTTGCTACTGGTGTAAAGGTCTCATTAAAGTGAATTCCCTCTTCTTGGTTATAGGCTTTGGCCACTAACCAGCCTTGTTTCTAATAATGGTTCCATGCTCATCAAGCTTATTCCTAAAGACTTATTTGGTTTCAATAATGGAATGTTTTTGAGGTTTAAGAACTAAAGTCCAAACTTTGTTCCTCTCGAACTGATTGAGTTCATCTTGCATAACAAGTACCCAATGTTCATCTTTAATGGCCTCATCTATGGTCTTATGCTCAATAAGGGAAATAAAAGTAAGATTGGTACATGCATTTCTAAATGATGATCTAGTTATTACTCGACTTGAAGGATCACCAATGATGAGATCTCTTAGATGATCTTTCTTGAAGACCCAGTCCCTTTTCAACTGAGTTTGCTTTTCATTTGGAGTAGGAAGAGGTTGATATGCATTTTCATCACTCCTTATTTCTTGTGGCTTGTTCACATTCTTCCCTTCTTTTCCAATCTTTAGCTCACTCATAAGACCTGCAATATCATCAACATCTTCTTTTGTTCTTAAAGAAGTGAGGTCATATTCATCATATACAACATGCTTAGACTCATCTACAATAAGTATTCTCTTGTTGAAGACTTATTACCCTTTGCTGGTAGTAGAGTATCTAAGGAAAATTCATTCATCGGATTTAGATTCAAATTTTCTAAGGTTGTCTTTAGTGCTTAGAATAAAACACTTACAATTAAAGACTTTAAAATATGCAATCTTGGGCTTTCTATTTTTCTACAACTCGTAGGGAGTTTCTTCAATAAGGGCTTGACTAGGACTTTATTCAGGACATAATAAGAAGTGTATATAGCTTTAACCCAAAAATTCTTAGGAAGATTGTACTCATTTAACATGGTCCTAGCCATCTCTTAAAGAGTTATGTTTTTCTTTTCTACCACACTATTTTGCTGTGGTGTTCTAGGAGTTGAAAAGTTGTGTGAGATACCATACTCATCACAAAAGCTATGAAACTTAGCATTCTCAAACTCTCCTCTGTGGTCACTTTTAATAGTAGAGATTTTCAAATCCGTTTAGTTTTGAATTCTTTTGGCAAAGGTCCTAAAGGCATCAAAACAAGAGTCCTTGTGAGGGAGGAATAACATCCAAGTATACCTTGAGTAATCATCTACTATGACAAATGCATAATACATGCCTCCCAAGCTAGATACTCTAGTGGGTCCAAACAGATTTATGTGGAGTAATTGCAAAGGTCTTGATGAACTTACCTCATTCTTGGCTTGGAATGAAGATTTTACTTATTTTCCTTTTTAACATGCTTCACAAACTCTTTCCTTTGCAAACTTGATTTCAAGCATACCTTCAACCAAGTTTTTCCTTTTCAGCTTATTGAAGAGTTTCATGCTAACATGTACTAGCCTCCTATGCTTCTTTTACCTTCATCTACTATAGATACTAGATACTTTGCATCATGGTTAATGAGACAATTTAAATCAATGACATAAATGTTATGAGTTCTCCTACTAATAAGCAAAATTTTGTTGTCACTCATCCTTGACACATAACAAACTTGTGGTTTCAATATAACTCTGAGGCCTTTGTCACAAAACTAACTTACACTCAACAAATTGTGTTTGAGTCCATCAATAAGTAATACTTTATCAAGGATAGGTGAGTTAACATCCTTATCAACTTTACTTATGCTAATGATTTTCGCTTTTCCACTGTCTCGAAAGGATGTATTTCCAAGTCCTTCAGTTTTTTCTAATCGCATAAAGAACTTCTTTTCTCCCGTTATGTAC
Source organism: Omphalea diandra (assembly GCA_949677035.1). NCBI lineage: Eukaryota > Viridiplantae > Streptophyta > Magnoliopsida > Malpighiales > Euphorbiaceae > Omphalea > Omphalea diandra. The sequence continues at coordinate 7,402 of CATIWR010335120.1, read as the reverse complement.
ATTGAACATCTACTGTCAAGATACCATTTTTGTTTTCCAACTTGGGATTTCAAGCACATCTACAAAATAAAGAGAATCAAGTCTTAGGTACCCAAATCTTCTTGGGTCTTAGAGGGTTAGATTTAGCCATTTGCTCTTTATGCCTTCTAAAAAGGCAGTGATAGGCTATGTGGCCATAAATACCACAATAAAAGCACTCACCATCAAATTGCACTAGTGTCCTATTCCTAAGTGGAGCATGGACATAGTGTTTGTGAGATTTGTAATTCCTTTGAGCTAAGTTTCTAGGAGTGTTTCTCATGTGAGGTACTCTCTTATGTGGTGTATATCTATATGCATGGTTATGCCTATCTCTATGCCTTTAGAGACTTAGCCTCTTAGGCTTGTAAGAATAATACATGTAGGCATAATTTGCTCTAAGACGAGCATGTTTTAGTCATGTGTGAATAGGTTGAGATTTAGCCTTTATGCCATTTGTCTTGGCATTTCCCTCATTGGGAACTTTTGGCATTCTAATTAGGTTAAGCATACTAGCTTTCTTAGCCATAAAGAGACCTTTTTAGTAGGAGTAGTAGGAATAAAAGTATTATATCCTAATCCATGCTTAATGGATGGTTCCTTTAAATTTCAAGGATGGAGTCTAATTTCTCCTTTCCTTTGGCGAAATTGTTGAGACTATCTTTGAGCTTAGAATTCTCATTGGTGAGAGACTTAACCTCCTTATTCAGAGTCTCTTGACTCTTAACACAATCTTTTAAAGATTTATTCTTTTTCTTAAGAAAAGAGGTTTTAGACTTGAAAGTCTCAACTTTTAAGGTGAGCTTGGTAATAATATAATAAAATTCATCTCTAGAATAAGAATCAAAGGAATTTACCTCATGCTCACCATCACTATCACCATCATTGCTGGAGGAGTGTTCACCGAAGGACTCATTAGATTTCTCCTCAATTGCCAGAAGACAAAGATTGGACAACTTCTTTCTAGTATCCTCCTCATCAGGTTTAGAGTCACTTATGTCGTCCTTCCTTATCTTTCTTGGAGGTGTGTTTCTTAGCAGAAACTTTATTCTTTTTCAACTTAGGACAACCTAACTTAATATGCCCTTTCTCGTTGCATTTATACCAAATGAGTTTACTCTTACTACTCTTCTTCTTATACCTCCTTGCCATTTGCTCTTTTAATTTCAGAGAAATCTTTGTCTTTATTTGTTATGAGGGCAACATGCTCATTTTCACTACTGTCTTCATCATCACTAGAAGAAGAAGATGTTAGCAAAAAAAAAAAGAAAAAGAAAAAAAGAAGATAGAGATTTAGAGCGTACGTCTTTGGCTTTTAAGGCCAAATCTTTCTTTCTCACTCCAGTGCTTTTAATTGGCTTCTCCAGAGTGATTTCATGGGCTAGCAACTTTCCCATAAGCTCATCCAGTGATAGGACTTATAGCTTCTTTACTTTCTCTATTGCTGTCTTCTTGGCTTCCATGTCCTCATCGGAGTAAGACTTCCCAAGAGTTTTGAGATGCCTACTATGTTTAAACCTGATGTATATCTCAATGATGGTTTCACCAGGCTGATATATAAATATTTCATACATGTAAGTATGCATTTGTATCTTTTTCTTATTGATTTTGCCGGTGCCTTCATGTTAAGTCTACAAGGTGTCCCATATTTCTTTTGTTGATGTGTGCATTTATAGCATACTGAGATTTATGGATTACACAGAAGAGAACGTGTATAGCTCATCTATTTTTCAAGTTTGCCTTCTTCTCTTCAACTGTCCATTCACTCTTGGGCTTAGGTACTAGAACATCTCTAACTAGTTTTGTTAGAACTTCTCTTCCTTTTTCGACAATGTCCCATAGATCTATGGTCTCACTATCTAGAAAAATCTCCATTCAGTTTTCTAGTACCCATAGTCATCTCTTTTGAAGAAATGTGGCTTATGGATTGATTGTGATTCCTCATGACCTGCCATGATCTTTAATCTAAGCACTTAAGCTTTGATGGAGAGATAGGCTTTGATACTAATTATTGTAACTTGGTGCCCTAGAAGTATTGAATAGGTCAATGGTAAGTAAAAATAAATAATAACAAGTGTGAAACATAATGAAGAATCGAGACAACTAATTTATAAAGGTTCAACACAACCTGCATACGTCCTCTCCTCTAGTATTCCCATTAGAGCCTTTCTCTATCCATATAGCTTACAAGTGCTATCAACTACCTTTACAATAGTAGTTTTTGGGCACTTTCAAGCCGTTACAAGTAAACTTTCGAGTGCTATTAAAACTGTTTCGCAAAGTAGTTTATAGGTACTAACTAAAACCTTTCACAAAGATAGTTTTAGATTTCATAAGATCTCTTAACCAAAGGCTTTTTCTCAAATGAATTTACAACCTAGAATGTTAAGAAATAACACTCTCATTCAAGTAATAAATGATTTAGAATCACTCATAAGGTATGCTTGATTTGGTAGAGAGTTTTGAGAGAAGTCTGAATACTTATTCTTCAACTCTATTTTTGAAGATATCTTTTACAAGCTTTAACAATGATATTCTCTTGTAAGCTAGATTACATTTGTTTCACCCTTTTATTCAAAGATTGCTTTCATAATAGAAATACTCTTTTTTTTGTTACTATTTTCTCTTTTTCATTTATATTGTGGGAAGGTCATTTTATAGGCAAAGACATGAAATTAGCTTATTGGCCCTAGGCACCAAGAAGGGGGGGGGGGGGGGGTTGAATTGGTGTATTAAAAAAAATTAGGAGCAAAGGATAGAGAAGAGTAGAAAATGAGGCACACGATTTATAGTGGTTTGAGTATAGTCAACCCTACGTCCACTCCCCAATTCTCTGTAATTGGGTGTTCCACTAACTTCAAATGGTGTTTCTAAGCTCACACCTAACTTTTACACTTTGTGTTTTCAAGGCTCATACAACAACCTCTACACTATGTGTTTTTAAGGCTCACACAACAACCTCTCTTTAGTGTTTTTATAGGCTCACACTATAACCTTTACACTTGGTGTTTAATGCTCACACCTAACACTTACAATCTCATAAAGAAGAGAAGAAAATGAGTAGCAAAAGATTAAGAGCATTAACACAAGTAATGAATTCTCTATCTATCTTATTTCTCACTATTTGGTGGAGTATTTATACCCCATACCAACCAAAGAGATGTTATACTTTAAAGCTCAACAAATCTTTAAGATATGCTAGGCAAATTTTGTAATTGCATGTCAGGCTGGAGTCGCAGTCGCTACTGGTCAATTGCAATCGCAAAATCCAAATTTCAATACGGGAGGCAAAAATTATGGCGAAAAAATCTGTTTGTGTCTAACGGCTAGTCGACGTGGCATCTTCTCATTGGTCCATTAGGAAAATATAACCGTTGTGTTCTAACTGCCCACAAAAGTTGCAGTCGCGATTCTTCATTGTATAGGATGCAATTGAGAGCGCGAATCCTTCTGTTTGAAAGACAATTTTCTTCTTTTGGAATCGTGGTCGCTACCGAAAATGTTGCTCTCATGATTTTTGTTCTCCAACGGATACTTAGGGCATTTGGCATGCTATGATTGTGGACTGACTCCCCTTTTTAACCACTTTAAAAGTCGCGGTCGCGACTTGGGCATGACACACATTGCGAATTCGTCTGTGGCTTTGACACTCCTATCTTTAGATGAGTCACGATAGAGATGATGCTCGTAAATCCTTCTGGACGAGTTTCAGTCCTTCCTTGAACTAGGTCGCGATCGCGAATTACAAACCACTTACCTCGAATTTGGATGAGCTTTGCCCTTTTGAAGATTATGCAATCCTTCCAACTTTCAATGGAAAGTTAACTCAATTTCTGCAAAACAAAATTTAGTTGAAACACTAGGTATGATCAATCGCCTTTGTCAAGATCAAAAGAGGTCCAAGAGTTAGGATTACCCATCCTAGTCCAACAATCTCCCCCTTTTTAATTTTGACAACCTAGATTGATCCTAAGGAAAAATAATGCAGAAATGTGAAGTTGGAGTGAAATATGATTCAATGAATACTTAAGGAAAATTTCCTAAGTATGACATTCAATCCTTCCAAGTAGAATTTCTAAAAATCCTAAGTATGATAGTATGATGCTCATGATGCTCCCCTTCAACTTATGCTATAATTTTCGAATTATTATTTTCTTCCCCTTAAACTTAAATTCTTTCTATCTCTTTCCCTTCAGTAAGATAAAAAAGAGAGTACACATAAGGGAAAAAAAATACATGCATAAGTAGTTAAGTAAACATAGGAAACAAATGCGTAAATAATTGAAGTAAAACAAGCAAATAGCACAGAATTTCAACAAAGAAATAACCTTATATATATATATATATATATATATATACACATTTGGAAACAAGTTGTGTGGGATCACATTTTGTAAAAGAAAAAACACAAAAGAGATTCTAAACTAAAAAGTAGGAGAATCATTTCCAGAAAAGTCTTCATCTTCACCCTGATCTTCACCTTCAGCCTCATCTCCATCCTCCACTTCATCATTGCCTTCTTCTTCATGAGTGTGTTCAAACTCTATTAAGTCTGAAAGATGGCAAGGGGGAACTCCTAACTTCTCTTGCAAATCAACCATATCATTATGAAGATAAGATAGGAACAAAAATCTCATTTTCATCATCCTCATCAACTTATCAAGCTTCTTATTGATGGTAGCAAGGGAGAGTTTTGCCTTAGGCTTTGGTTGAGGAGGGATGGATGGAGTTCCTTCTTTAATAGCTAGTCTTTTCCCTTTAGAAGCTTGTGAAGTCTCCATTTTCTTTGCTCTAACTGCATTTAGGGTGTACGCATAGGTGTCCAGATGAATAGCCTCGACATTGATAATGTAGGTGAGATTAAAGAAGTTTTATGAAGGGAGAAGTTTCTTAGTGGGGAATTTCTCATTTTCCTCTCAAGTGCTCCTACAAATTGATAAATGGCTATGATATGTGAAGGCAACAAGAATTAGCTCTTGGGTTTGGTACTTATGTGTATCAATTGATCCACAAGGTACTGGCCAGTTTGTATTGGTTTATTTTTGACAAGGCAGAAAAGAAATGACAAGTCTTTCTGTGATACTTTCTCATTACCATCACTTCTAGCATTTACTGAAAAGGTGATGATACGATGGAGTATCCAAAGGGGTAAGGTTTTAATGTGTTTGGCTGGGGAGGATCTTGGGTCGTGTTTGGTTTCAATCAAAATTGTTGACCAAAATTCAGAATAAATAACATCAAGTGCGAAGATTATGAAGGGAATGTTTTCTTTGACTTAAAGATTAAAGAGAGAAGAATCGAAAGCAATGTAAAAAGGGTCACCAAAGGCCTGAAACATTAACCTATATTACCATGCTCTTGAATCGACTTTACGACTCAATTGAACCGTGTACATGAATTCCCACACAATTTCTTCATACCCGGGTTCATCCCAAAAGATGAACTTGTTCCAGCCCAAATTGGAGAGGAAAGCTCAAATTTCTGCATTGATACCCAAGGTTTCTAGCAAAAAGGTAGAGGGTATCTTGTTGGGGAGGATGATCTTGGAAGAGTTGGCTTTGTACCTTTCTTTATTCTTCTTAGTAATACCTTTCATGAGGTGGAGTGCAAGAGGTACAGATGGTTGAGCCATTGTTTTACCTTTGTCTGCTTTAGAAATCTTCTTTGGAGCCATTTCAAAGGATGAAGAGAATTTGAAGATTTTAGTGAGATTTGAGAGAGAAAAATGATGTTGGAAGTGAAGTCAATCGAATACTATTGAAGGGGGTATTTATAGCCATTTGAAGTCTCTATAAACGGCTAGAAATGGCTAGGAATGAATTGATGAAGAGATAGAAATGATTGACAGTCAAATCACTTAAATGTCTAGGCAGTTACCCTAATTCACATCCATGAATCCATGAGTCATGTTTGCGAATTTCAGAAAATGTGAGTAACGGACAAATTTTCCTCGAGAATATGTGCTTCAGTGGTAAAAAATTTGAATTCTTGACCAAAATTGGTAGTGGAGCTTGTTTCTCGTGATCGCGATTTGGTGTTTTGACAGCTGGGTGACTAGGACTTGTAATTTGAGACTTTGAAGACAGAATAGCGACCGAAATTATAAGTCAACAAGGACAAGAATGAAAAATCAAGTTTTGAAAGAATCAAAATTGTGATCCATATAGAAAATGCCATACAGAAAACATAAGACATGCAATTAACAAACAACACACATTGCATTCATACATAAGATCAAAATTTTCACTTTAGGGAGCTTCCATCAAGCATTCCTAATTCTCTCGTAATGAAGTTCATTCTTTCTTCATTTAAAGGTTTAGTGAAAATATCTGCACGTTGATGATTTGTGTCAATAAACTTTAACATAACATCACCCTTTTTCATATGATCTTTAAGAAAATAATGTCTAATATCTATGTGTTTGCTCCTAAAGTGTTGGATGGGATTTTTAGAAAGATTAATAGCACTTATGTTATCACTTATAATAGGAATGTGATCAATCACTTTTCCAAAATCCTTCAATTATTGTTTCATCCAAAGAACTTGAGTGCAATAATAAGCCATAGCAACATACTCGACTTCTGTTGTGGATAAGGCAACCGACAATTGCTTTTTACTAAACCAAGATACTAAGCATTCTTCTATAAATTGGCACGTCCCAAAAGTGTTTTTTCTATCTAATAAGTTACCTGTATAATCCGCATCTGAATATCCTATGACAATAAAGGATGAATCCTTAGGATACCATAATCCTAAGTGAATTGTGCCATGTAAATACTTAAAAATTCTCTTAAAAGCATTTAAGTGTGACTCTCCAGGAGAGGATTGGAACCTAGCACACATATAAACACTAAACATGATATCTGGCCTAGAAGCAATAAGATAAAGTAGAGATCCAATCATACCTCGATATCTCTTTTCATCTACCATCTTACTCGATTCATCTTTGTCTAGTTTGATGGTACCACCCATGGGGGTCTTGGCTACTTTACAACCATCCATGCCAAACTTCTTGAGCATTTCCCTTGTGTACTTGGCTTGGTTGATGAAGATCCCTTATTTGATTTGCTTGATTTATAGACCGAGAAAGAATTTGAGCTCTCCTATCATACTCATTTCAAATTTTCTAGTCATACACTTAGCAAAATCCTCACAAAGAGACTCATTAGTAGCACTAAAAATATATCATCAACATAGATTTGAACAATTAGTATATCATGCTTATGCTTTTTAACAAATAGTGTGTGTTGAACTAGGATAATCAATCCTAGGTTTAAAACCTCTTTTGATCTTGACAAAGCAGATTGATCATCACTAATGTTTCAAACAAGTGTTGTTATTGCAGAATTGAATCAATCCCTCAAGAAGAAATGAAGAAGTTGAT
>CATIWR010335116.1:0-37432 GCA_949677035.1 Omphalea diandra | reverse complement strand
CAAAACAGAATCTACCTCTGTAATCCTGATACTACTCTTGTAGCCTTCTTTTTGAGACTCCACTTCAAAAACAAAGTCATCTCTTGCAGCCTCAAGCTTTTTATCATAACAAGGCATCACAGTCACATGGTAAACCTCGTCCGGCCTATTAAACAAGTTCTCACCAACTGAATCATATAAATATGCATGCAAAAAGAATATCTGAACTTTCTTCACTGTTTCTAACTCCTAGAGACATAAGGTACCACACTATGAAGCACCATAAGATATAAAGGAAAAATATATTATCAAATAAAACACTAAGATATAGACTTAAAATTTTAATTTTAAAAAAAGGGAGGTTAAGAAAAATCATGATACCTCATGCTACATTATCCAATTTCAAACAAATCAAATATTATAGGGATTTAAAATTCATTATTGTTACAGTAGAATTAATAGTACTGACAGAGGCAATTAAGTAGGATAATGAGGAAACAGAGGGAACATCGCTTGCTTATTATGAAACTCCCTTAATAGCATCATTGAAGGATGTTCAAGTCTCCAGTGGACTTCTTTAATATTTTTCTAAGGAATTAGGAGAAAGGAGTTGGTTGAAAAGGTAGGCAAGACCACTAATACTCTAATATGTTAAGTCAATCTACTACATGCACATAACTTCTAAACTTGATCAGGTGTCTTCATTAAATACATCATGCATAAGGGGAGACAAGAATAAGTTCTGGTATGAATATAATCATTAATACTACTCATAAGGTACTTATTTCAGATTAAACAATCCAAGTTGACAAGAATAAGTTCTGGTATGAATATAATCATTAATTGCAATACTACCTAAGACCCATCTTTTGACATATGTGATGCTTGATGGCAGCTCCAATTGTTTGTTGAGGACTCTTCACAGAAGATATATAGGGCAAAATAAAGGATCCTAGTTGTTTTTCAGCATAGCATATCCAACCTGCAATAGTAGAAGTCAATACAACATACTTTCTCCCCAACACTCAGAAGCCCCTCCTACGCATTTACTAAGATTATGTTCTCTAAGCAATTCTCATAGTATCTTTGTTAACTATCATACTCAAGCGAAGAAGAATAGGATGACAAAGATGGAGAAGATGCTATACTATATTTGAACTATCAAAGCCTAGGAAATAAACCTGGACATGCTGATGAAAGCATAGGCAGGACAGATTTAGATCTGACATCATTATTTGATTGGCTTTGTTTGTAGCGAGTGATGAACTCATTGCAAGATTCAATTAGAGCCAAATCTCTACTGCAACTCGTATCAAATACAGCCCTTACACCCAAGGACTTGAAAAATGTAGTAAGTTTCTTAAAAACCTGAAATTTGCAATAACTTGGATGTTAGAATTATGGAGTTTTTCACACAAAAAAAGACACTCTTTTCACATATTCTGACATGAATTGAGAGCATGTTTGGTATAAATGAATAGTATAATTTTGTTGAAATTCATTTGTGAATCTACATTTTGTGTGTTTGGTATAAATGAAAATTCAATTAAAATTCTATTTTATTAAATCATTAGAATTGGTTATAACCAAATCAAATTCGATTAAATTTAATGAATTCTGAAATTGTAAAAGATTTTTTTCTATTATGACAGAAATACCCTTAGTTAAAATGTCTTTCTCTACTCTCTTTTTTTTTTTTTTTTTTTCTTTCTCCTTTCTTTCCCTTACTTGCTCCTCTCTTTCTTCCTTCTCTCTCTACTCTCTCTTCTCTTTTTCCTTTTTTTTCTAACATATGTAAAATTTGAAAAAAAAAAAAAAAATTAACACAAGGACATTGTTATAAAAAATGAAATATTTATTGAATCCATATTTAAATTAAACACAAATTTTATTTCATTAAATGAATTCTATTTTTATTTTTTAGCACACCAAACATAGAGAAATTTGCAAATGAAATGAATTTTAAGTTAGAATTCAACCAAACACTATGTTAGACTTTAGGATAATTAAGGAAGCTCATGTAGAACCTGAAGTGGGGAGATGCCAAAGTGAACTGCAAGAGAAGCTCTAGATTGTGGGGAGAGAGAGACAATAACTGCTTTCCCTTTATCAATATTAGAAAGGAATTCATCCAAACTTTGCTTCTCAAGCATAACTGTCTCTGCTGATGTTATGCATCCACTGCATTGTCAAAAGTAAACGTAAACGCTATACCTTAATCCCAGATTGCTAAATGTGTAAAGAAAAAAATTGTAGGCTATCGTGGGAATGCTTGCACATGAACCATCCATCGCATGATACACTCGTTGTTTGAAAAACAATAATTTGATTTTTCACAAAAAGAACCCAAAAAAAAAAAAAGGCAGACAACTTCACATCTTTCAATATATATGTTTCAGCCACTACTAGAGAAGTGCATAAAATTTAATTGCTTTTCTGCAGTTTGTTTCAAAGCAAACTAACAAAGACCAATCGTTAAAGAAACTAAAAACTACATCATTTAGACGTTTCAGCCACTGAATTTAGTTACCTGCACGCCAAACAGTCCTTGAGGGAGATTTTAACCGGTTCCGTTTGCTCCTTCTTAGCAAGTGAAACCTTCACCGAAAACATTCAAACAGCCAGGTAAAAAATAACTCAGCTATTTGCAGCTATAAGACCAAAATAAATAAATAAATAAAGCAAGGAATTGAAGAATCGCACTTGAGGTTTATCAGGTTTCTTTGTGTTTGATTTCAATCCCTTTAAAGAAACTACACAGGCCTGAGATGGCGCAATGAAATCGCTGAGATCTCCAATCCTTAACGTCGGCGAGAACTTGTCTGACATCTCCTCTTCAATTCGATTTCTTTAGGGTTTTTATTAGGAAAAGATTTTGTTCTTCAATTCAGAGCTGTACTGGAGCTAAGGGAAGGATCAAAGTCCACACGGCTTGAAAATTAAGGAACTGAAACAAACAAGAGAATTCATTTTCATAGTGTTAAAGTTATTATTTTATCATCTTTTTTTATTACCGCCACCAATGAGACCATGGAAGACACGTGCCTTTGTAACGAAACTTATTCCATAAACTTGCCTAAATTACTTAAACGCCAAAATCTCCTCGTCATCTCCAGCCCCAGAATTTTATAAATAGAAAGCTTTCAAATGTTGAAATCCCAAAATGACAAACAAAAAACATTCAATATTTAAAAGAATGTCTAAATCAATGGTTCAATGGTCACATACAAAGGAAAGAAAATGAATTTTTTCATCAAAATTTTCATATCTTATATTATTTTATCAAAAGTATTTTTATTAGTTGATGAAAATATTGATTTATGAATGATAAGTAGATAGACCAAGAGTTATCGCTCATCACTTGTCTCACCTTTATAACGAGGAGAATTTTTTTTTATCTTCACCTTCGTAGGGACTTCTCACTCACTAAAATTCCCTGCAACGAAAATAGTTTTATTTTTTTATTATTTTTAAATTATTTTTTAAAAAAATTATTTATTAAATTATAATATATGCTAAAAAATTAATAAATATAAAAAAGTATATAATTATACACATATTATATATATATATATATATATATATATATATATATATATATATATAAAATATACATCGAACATAAATAAAAACTTATAAAATTATATTTAATTCTTTCAGGTTCCACGAGAAATACATTTGAGGGGTCCTCGTAGAGATCTATGAAGTAGGAGTGTAATATCATCCTCATCCCACTAAGAAAAAGGACAAAAATTTCCCACCCTTTATTAGAAAGAGTTTTAGAAATTATTAGATTACTAAAGAATAAATTAAAAAAATAATAATTTTTTTGAAAAAGGATCATCGTGTCATTCAAAATATTTATATTTTTCTTTTTTTATCATATATTTATACAATTTCAAAAACGAGTTATCAGAAATAATTTTAACAATATTAATCAAGAAAAATTGATAAATTATTTTAATTTCCTCCATTTTTACCTTATAATTAAGGCAAATAGAATTTTTAATTTGAATTTGTCTCACTCCAAGTCACTACTAATTATGTTTTTTTCTCGTAATAACAGTATTTTTGTATATCATTTATATTCATATTTAACCCATTTTTCTTTATATCAACTGCAATGGGATAAACAACCAGAATTATTAATTCACGAGGACATCATTCTTTCACGTTTTTCAATTAATCGACTTTTGATTTAGGAAAAATGTCATTATTGAAGTGAAACTGTGTTTTAGAGATTTAGGCTTCCTTAAGAGGATTTAGCGATTTAGAGATTTGGGAGAAGTTATATTTTTGTTAAAATACAACTGTGTCTAGTTCTTTTAAATGTGTTTTCTGACCATTTTACATTTTTTTAATATTAATTTTATTTTTCTCATTATATCTCTTAAAAATTGATTTTATAGTTATTAAATTGTGTTTATAATACATGTACTCTTTTCAACCAATATTTTAAATGTTTATGATGAAATAATACAAGATTATGTTATATTTGATAAAATAATACAAGATCGGAGGTAATTTTAGTAAAAAAAATCATTTCGTTCTCTTTTATTGCTCTGTTACAAGTTGAGAGACTTATTTGATCTTTTAGCCTTAAATTTATTTAAAAATAATATACATAGATTTAAATAAAATTTAACAAAATAATTAACTACAAACAATTTGAGAACTACACATTTATGAAATAAAAAAGTTTAATTGATAAATGGTCTACCACCACTAGTTATCTATTAAAATAATTTTTGTTTATCATAATTACTATTGTTAGATTAATTAAATTTATTATTTTTAAATTGGAACCGATCGGCCAGTCGAACTAATATTAATAGTTCAATTTGATTAAAGATTAAAAATCAATCAACTATAAAATCGGTCAAAATAAAAAAAAAAAGATCAAAACTAGATCAACCTAAAATTATTATTTTATGAAAAATTTAAAATTTTCTAAAAATTAAACTATTTTAATCAAAATTTAAATATTAAAAATATATATTTTTAATTATTTTATCATATTATACTTTTTAATTTTTAAATATTTTTAAGTATTATTTATATATACATATTTTAAATTTTTAAAAATAACTTATTTAATAGGATAGATTGAGTCAATCAAACTGAGAATCAACAAACAATTGATTCAGTCTCCAATTTGATTTAAAAAATATTTATCTTTTTTGCCATTATGTTTTCCAAAATTAAAAATTTTAATATTATCATAATGATCAATATATATTATTAATTCCATATCAAAGTTAGTTTTAAATTATTACTTGTCATTTTTCAAATAATTATGTATAATAAGTCGCATGTCGTTATTTTATATTATATTATAAAATTATCAAATTAAAAAATTTAAATAGAAATTAGAAAATTTTTCTGCCATATAGGAAAAAAAATTTCTATACATGAAATTAAAAAACTTAAAAATTAAAAATTCTAAACAAAAAATCAAGATTATATTAACAAATTGTGAATAGAAAATTAGAAAAATCTAAACTAAAAATTACAAATAACTTCTAAATATGAAATTAAAAAAATTGAAAAGTAAAAATTATAAACAAGGCATTAATTTTTAAACTAATCCTATTGGTTGTTCAAAATTCTAAGTATATAAGGGAAGTGACAACTTAATAAATTGTCAAGAATTACTTCATTCCAATTTAATAAATTTCTTTTAAAATTATGTTATACAAAATTAAAAGTCTGAATTAATATTTACAATTATCTCACATATACATATATAATTTGTAATTATATGTTAATTTTATTTTTTAGTATAAAATACTTAATATTATTTATTTGATTGATTATTAAAAATTATTTTGTTCAAGTTTAATAAGTTTTTTCTTAAAATTATATCACATAAAATTAAAAGTATGAATTAATAAATGATCTTTTATTATAATTAATTACGTATATAATTATAAGTTTTATGAAATTTGTTTTATTATTTTGTTTGATTGGTAATAACTTTTTAAAATAATAATTAAATTATTATTATTTATTAATTTTAATCATTAAATTGACTAGCTTATTTATTTAATAAAAATAAATATTAAATTTATTTAAATTTTATTATTATAATTATCCTTGCACCATTAGTTATTTTAACTATTAGGAGTTGCTAAAGCAAAAGTATTAATTTTCAATCAATTGTTGTATGTCCTAAGTTGTTTACAAAACAAATATTTGCTTTCTTTTCTTGCAAAAAACTCTTATCCTCTTAAATATTAAAATCTAAAATCCGTGTAGCAAATAGATACTGGGGACAATCAATATCTAAAGAATATAGTGATAGAGAGAAGGGTGTAAACTGTTCGTCTCACTTTTTTCCTTAACTTCAACCTACTCTTCATCTTCATCATTAGATAGAATACTAGTGTCATGCACGTTTTGTGTTAACTCATTAAAGTTTAGATGAGGTTCATCTCCCTCTTCATCTACATCCTCTAATCCTTTTCCAACATCCTGTAACCCAACACTATCTAATCCTACATCATATGTTTCATTCCTAGTATCATTTTTTATATCCTCCTAATCATCGCCACTTGTTGGACTAGGATACTTAATCCTATGCTTAAAATCTCTTTTGATCTTGACAAAGTAGATTGATCATCACTAATGTTTCAAATAAGTGTTGTTTTTGCAAAATTGAATCATTTCCTCAAGAAGAAATAAAGAAGTTGATGTATTCCAAAGTAGCATGAAAATCGCGACCGCAACCTACTTATTCGCGATCGTGATTCATGATAAGGCATGTTGAGAACCAGACAGACGAAATCGCAGTATGATTCTCGGCCGCGAACCTTGAAGGAAGAAAGGACTTTTTATCACAGATGAATTCGCGGTGCGAATCTCGGCTGAGTCGCGACCGCGAATTTCGAAGGAATTCAAGAGGGAAGCAAGACCACGTCCACAGCCTGACAAGTGTTCAATGAAACTGTTGGAAGTCAAAAATCGCGAAGGCATCCTGCTGGTAGCGATCGCGAACCTTGTAGAAGGAAGTTGTCGTTTTTGGCAGTTGATTTCGCGGTGGATGTCGCGCCCTGTGCAAGAAATTATCGCGATTGCGACTTCTGAAAGAAGGTGAAGGACAACGGCTCTATTCTCAGTATGAACTAATAAGGAAATGCCACGTGGACTAGCCGTTACAGACAAACGGGATTTCCCTTAAAGAATTTGGATTTCGCGACCGCGAAAAGGCATATAGCGACCGCGATTTCATCCTGACAAGCATTAAATGCAGAATCTGTCAAAGCATGCCTCAAGGATTTGATGAGCTATGATCTGCAACGGCTCCTTGAAGATGTTGGGCTATAAATACCCCACCAGACAGCCATAAGGAAGGTTGCTAACAAATTTATTACAAGCATTCAAAGCTCTCAAGTCTTTGCTACTCCTTTTCCTCATATTCTTTACTCTTGTTAGGTGTGAGCAATAAACACCAAGTTGTAAGGTTTAGTGTTAGCCTTCTAAAACACCTTGTGTAAGGTTTTAGTGTTAGCCTGCTAAAACACTTGGGTAATGTTTTGTGTTAGCCTAAGAAAACACTTCATTGTAAGGTTGTGTGTTAGCCATTAAAACACAAGTTGTAGTAAGTTGGGTGTGAGCTTGAAAACACCATTGACTTAATAAAATACTCAATTGAGTGATTGGGGAGTGCACGTAGGGATTGTTTTGCCCAAACCACTATAAAATCATTGTGTCCTTACCATTCTTTCTTCTTCTCCTCATCTTTATTTTAAATTTTTATACACCAATTCAACCCCCCTTCTTGGTGCCTAAGGACAACATCTTGTATTTAATGTTTATTAGAATGACATTGAGGTTGCGATACATATTTTGCACTGGATTTTGCTCAATCGCTGTTAAGATCTTCATATGTGTCTACCAGCTAATGACACCTAGCATTTTGGCATTGGTCCTTCAAAAACTAGTTGTTGGTACACTATAACATATCTCAAATGTCTTAGGCATGAATGCAGGATAGCGGCCACTACTTGAGGTAGTGCTAGAGAGGTTGGCCGCCACACCTATTATGAATCAAATTACAGTTTTGGAGATCTAAGATTTAGGTTGGTCACAATCTTTACTGGAATTCATCATCGCATATTTCAAATCTTCAAATGGTTCCTAGATATGTGGCTAACTTGGTTGGTCGTCTGAAGTTTATCTTTGGTCACTTGAAAGTTGCTATTACGACTCCTACCACAAAATGCATCACAAATTGATTTGTCCATTTTGATTTTATATTTTTCTTGAGTAGCGATTGTGACCTCTAAGTCTCAGTTACAATTTAGGGGACAAATTTGACATTTTTAGAATTTCATTTCTAATCACTTCCACTCAACTTTCAATATGTTCCTAACTTAATTTTTATATAGACAATACTTCAAAAAGATGTAGAACCATTTAATCTATGTTGTCAGGATAAAAAAAGAGTTTTCACCTACGTTTGACCAACAAAGTCCAATATTTTAATATGTAAAATTGATTGTCTATATATAATAAATTAATTGTCAAATTAATAATTTATTTTTAAATTCTGCACACACACAGATATATATATATATATATATATATATATATATATATATATATATATATATATATATATATATCATCTCAAATAAGTTATAAATTGACACATTACAAGTTATGCTTTAAAATTAGCAGATTAATAAAAATTTCAATAACTTATTTATCAAATAATAAGCTTGAGTAATAGTATGTTGTCATCTCGAATAAATTTTAAATTTAACATATAACATGTTTTTTTTTAAACAAACTTCAAAACTATCATTAATTATGTATACTAATTGATGATATGTGCATTGCGTAAGTTATAATTTAGTATATTATTTAAAATATATTTATGAGTATTAATAAATTAGACATTTAATACTTAATAAATGATATATTTTCTTAAATAAATATTATGTGCATATCATTTTTTTTATCTTATTTTATATAATTACTTATTTTGTAAATTTTAGTATATTTGTATTTATATTTTTTTCTAATTAGACAATTTATAAATAGAGATTTTAATTATTTATTTATTAAATAATTAATTTGATAAATAACATGTTGTCATCTCAAATTAACTCTAAATTTGACATATCATAAGCTATTCTATCAAATAAATATTAGCATAAAATTATATATATATATATATATATATATATATATATATATATATATATTAAGTTTATTAATTTTAAATTTAATAAATTTATTATAAATACAAAAATAATTACATATATAATTTAAAATTTTAAACAACTATACATTAGATAGGTGGCGGAAAATTCACTTCCAAGGTGAGTTGTAGGATCATTACAAAAAAAATAAATAAATAAAAATAAAAACCTTTTTCCTTCTATAATGAAATATGAGTGCAAACTTTTATGATTCTTTTTGAGCTCAAGGTATCTCCTTCGCTGGATCACACTCGCATCCACCCACTAGTTCACAGTTGAGCTCGAGTAAATATGGCCGGAGGAGAAGAAGAAGAAATATCAAAACAATCAAAACCACAACATCAGCACCTTCAAACCTCGTTCTCCTCCTACATTGGCCTAAGCTTCTGCCTCTTCTTAGCATCCTTGCCTACCAACTCTCTCTCTTTAGTACACAAGCTGCAATCCCAAATCACAGACATGGAGGAGCAGCTTGAACAAATGAAATCCAGGAGAAAAGAGGATTCAAAGGCCAACGCAAGAGTCGTAGAGATCTTTGCTAGCCACAGGAACGAGTGGCAGGCGGAGGAGAAGCGGCTGCTCCAGCAGATCGACGCTGCCGAGGAGGAGATGGCGTCACTGAAAGCGAGAATTCAAGATTTGCAAGGAGAGAGAGACGATTGGAAAGGGAGAATTCAAGATTTGGAGAGAGAGGTTGGGGAACGAGAAGAAATGATTGGGTTTATGTCGAGAAGCACAAATTTTGGAGCTGAGGAGGGTGAAGAAGTGGTGTCTGGTGTTTGCGGGAACAGGGAGTGTTATGGTGGGAATGAGGAGAATCTCAATTTTGTTTATGCTCAGCAGCAGCCCCTTCCCGGTGGTTTCAGTTCTGATTTCTTGGCTTCTGGTTCTAAGTTTTGGACTGACGGAGCGGCTAGTGTTTGGCAGGTTCGCTCTTTTACCTAAAAAAGACCCCCCGCTTTGATCTAGTTCTCCATGCATCTTTAAAGCTACTTGTGATTCTTTTATATCAGCATATAAAAAGATGCATCAATTGGTGGAGCATTTGACTGACTCTGTGACGTACAAGAGGCTGTTGCAGATTTGTTGAATTCTTATAGATTCTAATGTTGAGAGTTTATTCCTGCAGGATGTCCATTATGAATCCCTTGAATCGCTCTATCATATGAAGCACTTTGTAGCAAGGTAAGTTTTACAATTCTAAATGCTAATATTCGTGAAGTATATCTGCAACTGATGAAGGGATAATGTGCATTTCTTGTTTAGAAGAGAGTCTCCATGGAAGGTAGATGGTGGATCAACGGGAATGTCCTCAAAATTGAAATTGCTTGAACAAGAACTCCTCAACTTGGAAAATGTTGGCAGAACTGATCTTTCAAAGGTTCCATCACTGATGAGGAAGCAGACAAAGAGATACCAAGCCCTTGTAGGGAAGATTGATGATCTATGCACAAGAATGGTAATTCATGTATAATTTTTTGTTTACATTTCAGTTTGTCCTATCTCACAATTTTTCTGGAGTTAAGCTTCTGTATTTCTTTCATCCTTTGCTTTTAGGAAACTAAATTGTTTAGATCAAGCATGATAATATTTTCCTTAAATATGCAACTAAAGAACCTCCCTAAGTGCCTTTATATAGAGTTACATAAAGGAATGAACAATTTACATGTAATATGAAAAATTTTACTTATTTTTTCATACCAATATGTAATTTTTAATATATATATATATATGTATATATAAACTTAAATGATAAGGCACTACAATTAGGGTGCATTGGAGGCACTCTAGAAATCACCTGCAACCAAACAGCTCGACTTCTTTATCTTTTAGGTTTGTTCCATCCACAAGCTAGGCATGAATTTTGGATACAGAAATTTGTTAATGCTGTAGCTTTGTCTGCTCCATTGACCGCTCTGCTGTCAGATTGATTTAGTCAAAATTTTTATTTTAGTAGGTGATGAGCCCTATGAAGCATTTTCATTTTATAATCTTATTTGAGAAGGAAAACAAGGGCCTGAAAAGGAGGTGGGATGGTCGAGGGGAGGGATTGTGTTTACGAGCTACTAAATCTTTTCTGGAAGGGAGTAAAGCATACAGTTGTTTGTGGCTAAAGTACCCAAACATTGAATGATAAACTCAATCAAAACTCTTCCCATTCCCAGCATCTTTTTTTGGGTTGGTGAGTCATAATTTTTATTAGACAAATAAAGTAAAATAAAATATGTTTTCCTCTCTTTATATGGACTGTTGAAGGGAGATACTGAGTGGCAACATTCAATTTAGTGACTTTGATGGTGAAATTTTCATGTTGGGGTACAAGCTGGACTCATCATTGTTGATACTAACCTCTCTCTGTCACACTCTTTTTGGCATGAGCACATGTGCATGCACACTCATGATGTGTTGTAGCCGTAGAAACTATTAAAAGTGCTTGCTTTTTGAAATTGAATATATTCATTATATGTGTCTTCTGAACACTTTTTATTGATTTTTCAGCAAGCTAGTGATCCCTGTGAACCCACACTCAGCCCAGAGTTCCGTACACAAAGGCAAACTGAGTTTTTGCTTGGAGCATTTCGACTTCAACAGCGTGCATCTGAAACTGGGCAAAAGCTCACGGCATTACAGACTGAGATTGGGAAGAGTTACGATGGGGATGATCTGGGCAGCCAAGCCAATCTTGCAATGAGACGTTCTTTTGACTCCATTAGAAACAACTTAAATGAAGTTCAGAGAAACTTGGAAATATGGCTAGCAAGAATTATCGGAGATCTTGAAGGTATCCTGGCAAGGGATGGTGCTTCCCGTGCAAGGGAGTATTATGTTTCTAGATATCCTTTCATTCAATAGAAAGTTCTGACTCAGTAGTGTGAAAGTCTGATCTAACCTTATTGAAGTTCTTTTGGTAAATAGGCTGATCTATCATGTAAGCACTAAAGCAGCAGTTCAGCATGCCATGGAAATGTAATCATTCCACGACGTCTATGGTAGTGTCAATATAACTGATTTTTCTTCTATTAAAGTTAGGACGTAACAGTTTATAGAATAACGTCAATTTTGTGATCACGTGTGAAACTGAAAGAGAAGATAAATACTTCATTAGATACTGTCGCTAACTTCTGCGATATGAACTGACCAAAGGGATGGTACTACTCATGGGGCGGGATTTTTCAGGAAAAAGCATTCGCTATACTCGATTCATGCTTGAATTGAATGAGCTAAAAAGTTGTATAATCGGCTCGTCCCATAGCATGGCTATCAAATCAGTTTTGTTTTATTTGTCCAAGTTGGATCTCCATCTCTGAAATCCATATATTCATTTACGTTTATATTCATTAAAAAGAAAAAAACACACACATTCATTGCAAATATTAGTTCATTGTTATGAACTAGAATTTAGGGAAAAGTATAAATATTTTTCTTTTTGGTAAATATGGTCGTGCGATTCATTTATTAATAAAATTTTATCTTATGTTATATTGTCGTTTGTAAAGTAATACCAAATTCATAGCTCTGTTACATTAATTTGATATAGTATCAGTTTTTATATTTAATTAATTATAAATTTAAAATTTGAACAAAATTTTTTCACTCTAAATACAAAATTTGTTCTTTTTTTCTATATATATATATATTTGAATAAATTCTACAGCGATAAAAATAGAATTTGTTTAAATATATATATAAAGTAAAAATAATAATAAATTTTATATTTATAGTGAAAAAAGTATGTATCCATACATAATTAGTTAAAATAATGTACATAATTTAATATCCAGTGAAATGAATATAATGAAATTACAGATTTTATACCACTTTGCAAACGCCGCTATACTACATGGTAAAGTTTTGTCAATAAAGAAGCTAAAAAACTATATTTGCCAAAAACAAAAATCAGTAGATAGAATTTTGTACTTTTTCATAAAATTTAAGTCTAATTTATTTAAAATAGAAAAAAAAAACTAAAACATAGGTGATGACAAAAATTTATGGAATTATCAATTAACTTACCTAGAATTTTTTTTTTAAAAAATAGTGTTATGATCATTTAGTGTATGTTTTCAAAATAAGCGATGTTTCACAGTTATTTGGTTGAAAAGAAGTTGAATGTGGTTATATAAATCAATTTATTTTCAATATTAATTTAGAATTTAGATTACATAGTAATGAATTTGAAGTTGCACTTTTTTATTTAGGTATAAAGAAAATCTATATTTTCCTTTTTTTAATGTATTTTAGTTTGAATTACATATCTACTGTCTCATTATGTCATCTAAAAATCAATTAATAGAATAAAAAATTAATTAACACTAAAACAAAATAACAATTTATTATATTGGTTTTTTCCCCTCGCATTTGTATCGAACAACATAATACAAGAATTGAATTTTTTAACAATGATACAAGACCTCAAATGTAATGTGACTTAGAGATTGTGGAGCACATATTCAGAAACTGTGAGTCAAAGAATTGTGGAAGTTAAACTTATTACCTATCTTTGAATGACAAAGCATGGATAATTTTCATATTTATGAAACAATCAGGTAGCTTATTACAACTATTTTTTTCTTATCATTTGAGCAACTTAGTTTGCCAAATACCTTGTTTTCCTTTCAAGATAAAGTGCATTTGCGTAATGACGTAATAGGAGTGGCTACAAGGATGATGGAAGATTTTAATTCCATAGTTCAAAATGTCCAAATTTGAGGAGGGTATCTCAACTTTCGTGGACTGCTCCACTAATTGAGAGATATAAAAGTAATGGAAATTATATAGTGCCTCACATATGCGTGCTCTCTTAAACCTCAAGGTTCCAAGTTTTGTTTCGATGATTACAAATAAATCAAAGAGATAACATTTGTCCAAGTTATTTGTGTTAAATCTTGCAAAAATAACAATTCTTTGGACTATGATGATTGGACAATAAATTTTGATTGAAAACTCAAAGTATTAGAGAGTGGAGATCAAAGCAAGCTCAGCTTATCAATCCAATGGGTGTTGCCAACTTTCAACAGGAGTTGTAGACCTCACAATGGGCATTGAAATTTCATAACAGGCATTAAAGAAACACTCTAGCTTGAGTAAAGATCTCTGGACCTCTAAATAGGCATTGCCCATACTCCTAACAGGGGTTGGACAACTGCTTTGACATAGCTATGCACCTTGAACTATGTAATCGACGTTGTATTTTCATAATGGGCATTGATTTATATTTTCACAATGGGCATTGATCTTTCCCTCACAATAGGTATTGCACTTTTCATAGCAGGTGTTGGACAAAGTGCCTTAGTTTGAGCAAAAGTCTCTAAAATGTGAAACAGGCATTGGCTCTTCATAATAGGCATCAGAGAGAAATTTTAAATTGAGCTAAAGCTTATGGACTCTCCAACGAGCACACTCAATAACTCATCATATCTTAATAGACATTGAAAGTATATCCAACAGGCATTGCAAATTTTCTAATTGTTGTTGAAGCATTTTTGCAGTTCTTGTAAACAGAACACCAAGTTCATGCTTTTTGGAAAATCAACAACGAGCCTTGTTCTTACTCCAATAGGTATTGAGATAAGAAGCAACGACCATTGTTTATTTCCTATAGTCATTGAAGAAAAAGTAAAATAGACAATTAAAAAAAGTCAAAGGAGGATCCTTTAGCAAATCACTCTCTAACAGCTAGTTCTAATAGGCGTTTCGTTGATGCTAATGACCGTTGAAGTCAAAATTATTTTGTCAATTAACTATTTACATGAAGTCAATGATGGTTAATACCTTAGCAAAGGGCATGTAGATGTTATAATGGGTGTTATTTGCTTACAACTGAAATGTAAAGTGACAGCTCTTTTCTAATAGCTAGTTATTTATTTACATTATAAAAGGATCCACTCTCAATAGAAAAAGCTAAAGAACTGTTTCATCAAGTGAGTAATCTATTGTGAAAGATATTTTCAATCAAAAAGGCTATTACATTGTAAAAAAAGAGTGATCTAGTATCAAAAAGACATTCATTAATCAAGCTTGAGTAAACTAAAAGAGTTATCTTCAAAACAAAATTTGAGGGACAAACCTCTCAAGAACCATTGTTACTTGATCACTCACATCAAGCTTATCTTGTGAATGTACTTTAAGCATACATTTTTGTTTGAGTGAGAGGGTCTCTTCTTTCTCCTAGAAGTGTGATAATTTATTGACTTGTAACTCAGAGTCGAGAAACCATTTGAATGCATCTCTTGTGAAAAGGTTTAAGGTAGTACCTAGAAACTGCTTTAGGATGAGGTTAGGTAGTAATTATGAACTACTTATAAAGGGTTGATAAAGCCTAAGAATCTATCACTTGTAAAGGCTTGGTAAGTGTTCGAAAACTTACTTGTGTAAGGGTTGTTGATAGCACATTAAGCTATCAATATAATAAATGCTCTAATAGAAATACTAGAGGAGAGGACATAGGCAAGTTGTGTCAAACCTCTAAATATCTTGTGTGTTGATTCTTCATCTATTTTTGTATTTAGTTTAAAATTATTAATTTGTCATTGTCTTATTCTACCCACTTTCTAGGCCACTAAGGGACAATAATTGGTATCAAAGCTAGGCTTTTGATCAAAGCTTAAGTGCATAGGCCAAAGATCAAGGCAAGTCATGAAGAATCACAATCCATCTACAAGCCTCCATTGTATAAAGGAGGTGACTATGGCTACTAGAAGAATTATATGGAGTTCTTTCTTGACAATGAAACTATTGACCTGTGGGACATTGTTGAGGAAGGAAGAGAAGTTTCAACAAAGCAAGTGGGAGATGTCCTTGTACAAAAGCCAAAGAATGATGTGGACTATTGAAGAAAATAAGGCAAGCCTAAAGAACAAAATAACAATGCATGTTATTTTTTGTGCAATCCATAAGTCTCAATATGCTAAGCTACAAATGTATACATCAACTAATGAAATATGGGACACATTGCACACTCAACATAAAGGAACCGATGAAGTGAAAAAAAATACAAATATATACATACATGTATGAAAAATTTGTATACCAACCTGGTGAGACTATTACAAAGATGTATAATAGATTCATAAATATTGTGGGGATTCTCAAGACCTTGGGAAACTCATATACAAATGAGACATGGTAGCAAAAATTATGAGAACACTTCCTAAAGATATAAAGCAAGCCAACAAACTAGAAGTCCTATCACTTAATGAGCTTATGGGAAAGTTATTATCTCATGAGATAACTCCTAAGAAGGCTGCTAAGAACATAGGGATGAAAAAGAAAGTCTTGGCATTAAAAGCCAAAAAGGTACATTCTGAAACTCCTTCTACTTCTTATTTTCTAACTTTTTCCTTTTCTAGTGATGATGAAGATAGTAGTGAAGATGTGCATCTTGCCTTCATCACCAACTAAATAAAGAAATTCCTTTTAAAAAAAAGGGGTAAAAAGGTAAGAAACTATAAGAAGAAAGGCACCAAGAGTTAATTCACCTATTATGGATGCAATGAGAAAGGACATATAAAATCATATTGTCTTTTGATCAAGAAAAGTAAGCTCCCTCCCAGAAAGTACACCTCCAAGAAAGGAAAGGAAGTATAGAAAGCCATATGAGATGACACTAGTGATTTCGAACCTAATGAAGATGAGAAAAGAAATAAGTTAGCTAACCTTTGTCTTATGGAAATTAAGGAGTAGTCAAATGAATCCTCAAGTGAACACACATATAGTAGTGACAACGAGAGTGATGGTGACAAAGAGGTAAATCCTTTTAACTTATAATCTGGAGATAAGTTATACTATATAATCACCAGACTTACTATGAGCATTGGGACTCTCAAGTCTAATACCTCTGCTTTTCAAAAAGAGAATAAATCTTTGAAAGAAAGTGCTAAGAGTCAAGAAATTCTATCTAAGGAGGTAGGGTCTCTCACAACTGAGAACCTTAAACTAAAAGAAAATCTTAGCAAGTTCAATAAAGGAAAGGAGAAGTTAGACTTCATCCTTAAGGCTCAAAGAAGTCCTTCTATCAAATTTGGATTAAGTTATGATGCCACTACTTTAATGGCTCCCTCATCTTCTTAAATGGTCTTTGTTAAGGCCAAAGACAATAATTTTCTAACTATGTTATGAAGCAAAAAGTTTCTAAAAAGGGGAATGCCATAAAATAATGGCTCACAAGGAAAGTCTCAACACATTTATGCACGATTGAGAAATGGTCCCCTCAGCACGAATTATGCTTACAGGTATCACTCTTACAAACTAAAGAGGCAAAGTGTGCAAAGACACAAAAATTGGCATAACTATGGAAATAGACACATACAACATAAGAGAGTTTCCTCACATGAGAAATATTCCTAGACACACTACTCAAAGAAGCTATAAGTCTAAGAGACACTATATGTATGTACCACCTAGAGGGAGAATACTAGTTTACTTTGATGGCGATTATTTTTATTGTGGTAGATATGGCCACATTGGCATTCATTGTCAATCTATAAGGCATGATGAGTAGTTAGCAAGAGCTAACTCCATAGGACCTAAGAAGGTTTGGGTACCTAAGACAAAATCTTCCTTATTTTGCAAATGTGTTTGAAATCCTAAGTTAGAAAGCAAGAATGGTATGTTGACAGTAGATATTCAAAGCACAAGATAGGAGAAAGAAAGTTCTTCTCACACTTGGAAAAGATTGAAGGTCTTAGAAATATGTCTTTTGGAGACAATGGCAAAGCCAAATTATTGGCATAGGTAAAATTAGTAAGGATGATAACTCAACTATCTTTGATAAAGTACTGCTTGTTGATGGACTCAAGCACAATTTGCTAAGTCTAAGTTAGTTGTGTGAGAAAGGCCTTAGAGTTATGTTTAAGCCACAAACATGTTATGTATCAATGATGAGTGATAATAAAATTTTGTTCATTGGTATAAGGGTTCATAATATCTATGTGATTGATTTAAACTCTCTTGCTAACCATAATGCAAAGTGTTTAGTCTTTATAGTTGATACAGGTAAAACTTGGCATATAAGGCTAAGACATGCTAACATGAAACTCCTCAATAAGCTAAAGAGAAGAGACTTCATTGATGGAATACCTAAAATCAAGTTCACAAAGGAACGATTTTATGAAGTATGTCAAAGAGGTAAACAAATTAAATCCTTATTCAAAGCTAAGAACAACATAAGTTCTTATAGACATTGCAATTGCTTCACATGGATCTTCTTAGCCCCACTAGGGTAGCTAGTTTAAGAGGCATGCATTATGTATTTGTCATTGTTAATGATTCTTTAAATGCATTTAGGTGTTATTCATTTCATATAAGGATTCTTATTTTGATGCAGTTAAAACTTTTTCCAAGAGAATTCAAAACTAAAAAGATTTGAAAATCTTTTTTATTAGGAGTGACCATAGAGATGAGCTTGAGAATGCTAAGTTTCATAGCTTTTGTGTTAAGTATGGTATCTCACATAACTTCTCAACTCCTAGACACAATAGGGTAGTGGAAAGGAAAAATAAAACTCTTCAAAAAATGGCTAGAACCATATTAAATGAGTAAAATCTTCCTAACTATTTTTAGGCTGAAGTTGTAAATACTTGTTGCTATGTCTTAAATACGATCTTAGTGAGACTCTTATTGAACAAAAATCCATATGAGTTATGAAACAATAGAAAGCCCAAGATTGCATATTTTAGAGTTTTTGGTTGTAAGTGTTTTATTATAAACACTAAAGACAACCTTAGTGAGTTTGACTGCAAATCCTATGAAGGAATTTTTTTTGGATACTCTAAAACTTGTAAAAGGTATAAAGTCTTTAACAATAGAAGACTTATTGTTATGGAGTCTATGCATGTTATATTTAATGAATTTGACCCCACTTCTTTAAGAATAAAAAAAGATATTAATGATCTTGCAAGTCCCTTGAGTGAGATAAACATTAGAGAAAAAGGAAAGAATATGGACAAACTATAAGACATAAGAATTGAAGATCCACCTCTTTCAACTCCTAATGAAGAGCAAACTCAGCTAGAAAGGGATTGGATTTTCAAGAAAGATAACCTAAGAGATCTTACCATTGGCGACCCATCAAGTCGAGTAACAATTAGATCATCTTTTAGAAATGCATGTACTTATCTTGCTTTTATATCCATTATTGAGTCTAAGACCATAGATGAGGCCATTAAAGATGAACATTGGTTTCTTGCTATGGAAGAAGGACTCAATCAATTTGAAAGAAATAAAGTGTGGACCTTAGTTCCTAGAACTCATATCCATTCTATTATTAGAGCTAAATGGGTATATAGAATGAACTTGATGAACATGAAGTCATTATTAGGAACAAGGCTCTGTTAATAGTCAAAGGCTATAACCAAGAAGAATGGATTAACTTTGATAATACCTTTTCACCTGTAGCTAGACTTCAAGCCATTAGAATATTTTTTGCATTTGCATCTCATATGGATTTTAAGTTGTACCAGATGGATGTCAAAAATGCTTTCCTCGATGGTTACATTGAGGAGGAAGTCTTTATTAAAAAATCTCCTGGATTTGAAAGCCATTATTTTTCTAATTATGTGTATAAGATCACAAAAACCTTATATGGCTTATAAGCAAGCTCTAAGAGCTTGGTATGAGAGATTGAGTAACTTTCTTGAAAGGAAAGGACTGATCGAAGGATTAATATATGTGTAAAATCTTCAACCCAAATCATATGCATTTTAATAATGTTATATTTGAGTATATGCATCACATGGCATAAGCATGACAATAACACTTACATTATTACATTTGAATATGAATATGATGTTTGCATTATGGCATGATAAATTGTTATATGTTGTGTGTGTGTTATAGTATTTGAATATCGGTGCTTTGGAACTTATTAAAAGTATAAGGATCATATGGGGATTAGAAGATGGATGGAGGTGATGAAAGAGTGAAGAAGAGGGACAAAAGGGGAAAAGTGAACTTCCAACCAATGGAAATGAAACATCATGATTTTATTTTGTTACAGGTTTACAAGTGAAATTTTTCATCCTTTAAGATCAGAATAGAGAGGTTAAACAAAAGGGACAACAAAAGAAAGAGGGATCCAGGGAAGAAAAAAATAAAGGAAGAAGAAGAAGAAGAAGAAAAAGGAGAGGGAGAAGAGTGAACTGCCTAGGAAGGAATCCTAAGGTTTTTTGGTTCTGGAAAAATAGGTAAGTTAATTTATCTTCTTCTCACATGAAATTAACCCCTCATGACATGTTAATTATGCATGGTTACTAAGAATTATGGAGTATTTGAGGTGGAGCTCATGTATGGATTTTGAAATGCCAGAGAAACAAGAGTTGATTGTGTTAGTTTTGTTATTAGAGCAGAATTTTATACTTGCAATTTCATAACCCTAGAAGAGGAATTAGGGAAAGTGTAAACTATGAAAGTTGTAGATTTATGTTCCATATAAATGTATGTAAAATAGTTTTGCTTAATTTAGTGTGCATGAGGAGATATGGCTCCTTCATTAGGGTTGGTTCATAACCAACTAAAATCTCCTTAGGTTGACTGTTTTCATATATTTTGCTGCCCTTATGTGCTTATTTAGACAAAGTGGAAAAAAATGAAATTTGTAGGGTTATATTCCCTATAAATACTTGTAACGTTGTCTTGCTTAATTTGTTGCATGGAAAGAGATATGACTCATTGATTGTGACATATCCTTAACTTGATGAAATCTTGTCAGTCTTTTAATTTTGTTTTCCAAGAATTTGATAGCCATAGAATGATAATTTGGTGTTGTGCCAAACTTAAAAGTTGTATATTTATGTCTGATATACATTCTTGTAAAATATTTTTGCCAAGTTTGTCATGTTCGATGAGATATTGCCCCTACATCATGACTGATTGTCAACATGTTAAAAACTTGCTCACCCTAAGATTGATCATTTATTTTGGTGACTTTATAGAATGAATTAGACAATGAGTAAAACATAAAAAAAAATGTTCCTTTATGTGTTCTCTAACTTTGGGTAAATCATTTTTGTAATTGGATTTGTAAGATTTGAGATATACCTAAGAATGTAAGACCTACTCAGACTCAGATGACATTGAAATAGGGCAAATTCATAAAATTGACCATAAATTATGTAGTGCATAGTTTGGACTGAATTTTGGATATGGTGTACCCATATATGTCTATTTTAATTAAAAAAAATCAGTCATTGGATTTATGAGTTAAAATTAATCATAGAAACAACCTATCAAGTTCATGATATTTTTCTAGAACTAATTTGCATAACAAGATGAAAATCTTACTTTATCATCATGGGTTGATTTGGTGTATTAAAATAGGTCCTTGAGGGATTGAAGATAATAGTGGGAATAAGCTGGGACCATCCACAACTTAATAAGCTTGAAGGAGGAGGTAAGTAATTAGCTAATGATATTATACGTGTGATTGGTTAAATACCATGAACATATACTCAATAGAATGAAATTTTGTTCAATGGGATTGTATTGATGAATACATTGATGAAAAGATTGTTATACTCTTGATTTATTTATTTTCCTAAGACGTTGATAAATTATGATTTGGGAATAGGAGTTTGTGGTGATATGAGTTGCCAAAGTTAAGAGTGTTGTTATTAGTCATTATATTGCTGAAATTTTATTGCATTTATAGTTGATTTGTTGAAAGACTAATACTTGATGTTGTTAGGCAAGCAATACTATTCATAACCTATATGGCAATGATATATATAATAGTCTATATGACAATAACATTCGACAATTTATGTAGCAATGATATCTATAGCCTATGTGGCAATAACATATAACAACCTGTATGGTAATATCATTCGACAGCCTGTGTGGCAATGATATCTATAATCCGTGTGACAATAATATATAATAGTCTGTGTGGCAATGATATCTATAACCTGTGTGACAATAATATATAATAGTATGTACGGTAATAACATTCGATAGTATGTATGGTAATGATATCTATATCCTTTGTGGCAACAATATTTATAGCTTGTATGGCAACCAAATATGAAAGTCTTTGTGGTAGTGATATCTATAGCCTACGTGGCAATAATATATGACAGCCTATGTGACAATAACATTTGATAGCCTATGTGGCATTTAAGAGTAAAAACTCTTTATTTCATGCATGGATATGATGATTAGTTATTTATATCTAAATGTTTATTGTGTTATTTGAGATTGAAGTATCGTTATGCATTTACTTACTGAGTATGCAAACTCACTAATGTTTTCTTATGTGAAGATTTCTCAAAAGTAATGAAGAACGAGTTTGATGGGAGAACTTAAATTCTTCCTTGGATTACTACTCAAATAAGAGAAGGAAGAAATCTTCATCAATCAAGCCAAACAAACAAAGGAGCTAATCAAAAGATTTGGCATGGATGATAACAAACCATGCAAGACACCTATGAGTACTAACAACAAGCTATATATGGGTGAACATAGTAAGAATGTAGAATAGAGGTATGATTGGTAGTCTACTTTATCTAATGGCTTTTAAACCTGTTATTATATTCAGTGTTTGCTTATATGCTAGATATCAATCTAATTCTAAGGAATCCCACTTGGATACTATAAAACAAATACTAAAATACCTTATTAGTACTCCTAACTTAGGATTTTTATATCTTAAGAGTTCTTCATTTAAGTTAAATGGATTTTCTAATGTTGATTTTGCTAGGTGTACCTTAGATAGAAAAAGCACTTTAGCCACATGTCAATTACTTAGTCAATGTTTAGTGTCCTGGAGTAGCAAAAAGCAAAACTCAATTACTTTGTCAACTGCAAAGCTGAGTATGTAGCAGTTGGCCTATGTTATGCCCAAATCTTATGGATGAAACAATAGCTTCTTGATTACAACGTTGTTTTAAAACAAGTTGCTATTAAGTGTGATAACACTAGTGCTATAAACCAATCCAAAAATCCCATTCAGCATTTAAAAGCAAGGACATAGACATAAGACATCATTTTCTTAAGGATCATGCTAATATTGGTAATATTATGTTGGAATTTATTATTACTAACCATCAATTGGAAAATATTTTCACTAAACCACTTTTATGATGAAATGATGCAATTCATCAAAAGGGAACTTGGTATGATAGATGGAAATACCTTGAAATAGCTTCAATTAGGTTCATCTTCTTCCCAATCTATTCATAATCATTGTTGCATATTTTGATACTTGATCACTTTTGAAGTCTTTGGATTCAATGACTAAAAATTTCTATTATGTATGATTATATGATTAATTCTATCTAAAGTTAGTTGAATTCATTATCATTTCATTGGATTTTATTGATAATATTCATCAACTAAGCTTCCAAAATGTTTGGGTCATTGGAAAATTGGTTTTAAATTAAGTTTTGGTTAATAAACATGGCTAACTACCATTTTGAAACTCACAATGACCATTGCATTACATGAGAGAGTTTTAATTTGAAACTGTTGATCTCAATGATCATTGTGAATCTTCAACAACTATTGTCATCATTTCCAATGGTCGTTGCGAACCAACCACCATTGTTAGCTGAAGAACTTTGTAAAACCAAGCTAATAGTCATGTCTAACAGTAGTTGCCTTACTTGTAACAACCATTAAACATCCCCAATAATTATATTTTTTAAAGGGAAGCTTGTTGAACTTCTATTTAAACCCCTTTAAACCTTAAAATAATTTTTACTTTATATTATTGCTTTACTTTCTCTTTATCTTTCTCAATCTCTATTGTATATTCATCTCTCTCAATCTCTACTGCATATTCCTTTGTATCATTCACTCACCATGGCATCCAAAACTAGAACCACTAAGAGATTCAAATATCCTACTAGAAAAAATCCTTAACCATCCTAAACTAGGTCCTGCTCTGATAGTGAGGAGAACCTAGCCACTATGTTGGCTTAATAAAAGAAAAAAGTTACAGAACCCTTTATAACCTAGTAACAAACCAAGAAAGCCAAAGTATCCCAAAAATCTAAGGGAAAAGGTAAAGTACCCAAAATAGAACATGCATTTAAATGTGGTTCAAAGCCTGCGGCTGCTCCTCTGGTTCATTAACTGTCTCTCAAAACTAATGAAGAGAAGACCATGGCTCAAAAGTTAATGAAAAGGTAACTTTGAGGTGTGAAATTTCATGAGGGGAATGACCTACAAAGATACAATTTAGTTGAGCAAGTTAAAGAGCTCATGATTAGGATTTGAAGGGAGCTTTTTTGTCACATCAAAGAGCCTTCTTACTTGGAGCTTATCGTGGAATTTCTCATAACATTGAAAGTTTTAGGGAATGATTATGAAGTCTATGCTTAAAGAAGGACATTCAAATTTCAAATTTTTAGGAAGAAGTATAAGATTAGGCCAAATGACTTGGCTAGATGTTTTTAATGCATCCACTAATGGATTAACAGAGCCTCCAACATAGTTCAAATTAGATGTTAATCAGTTTTAGAAGCCCGTAACTGATGGAACAACCAACTATAACAGTAAAAACAATAAGGCCTCAAAGATCAAAAGTTATGCCTTAAGGATCGCCCATAGGTTTATCACTTAGAACATTAGTATAAGGGTTCAATTAAATGGCAATTACATCATTATCTATGATGTATGGAGATAAACAAAAGGTGAACACCCATTGGCTTCTAATGCAAAGAATAGATGGGCAAATTGACAAGCCAAATGCATTTGTGATGGTCCATTGCATCACCAAGATAGCAAAATTGGTGAAGGCTATCTTAACAACTAAGGCAAAGCTTAAAGATAATGATTTGGCATTAGAGAAATTATCTAATAATGAGCCTATCAGTTAGAAAATGCTATTGAGCATGGGAATATTACAGAGGCTAGATACTGGGTTAATAAGGCTAGTGCTTGAGGAAGGAGGTGTTCCTAAAAAAAAAAGAAGTCAATGAAGATGTTGAAAAGGCTATTAGGGCTAGGGTTTAAACTGCTAGTAACATTAGGGTGAATACATTTGCTTCATCTTTCTCTCTTTTTGAGTAAAAGGTTCTTGAGAAGCTGAGAGCTCTTACTTTTGTAGTAAGAAGAGTTGAAGCATCCTTCACCTCCCTCTACCAAAAGGTGAACCAGCTCAAGGGTGACTTAAAGGATGCAAACCAAACCTTGCATTAGATTATGGAAGGGTTTAATCTGTAACCTAGAAGTCTAAGCCAAGAGCCAAAGGATATTTATTCTAAGCAACCAAATCCATTAATAAACCTAAAGAAGCTTGCACCAAAGGAATCTAAAGAGCCTACTGCAATAAATGACCCTAAAGAGTTTATAGCATCTTTAGAACCTTAAGTGGTTTGAACAAGCCCAATAGGCCCATTGGATTTATGGATAACGCATGGTCAAAGCCAAAGCCCAAAGTTGGAGATTGAAATTTTCAGTATATTGATTTAGTGGATCATTGTTAAGCCCCAACCAAAGCCCATTTGATGTAATTTCAGTTATTGATACTTTCTATGGGCCCTATTAACAAGCCTAACAAATTGGTAAAAAGTTTAAATTTTCATGTTAGGACAAGACATGTGACAAAACATGTTGGATAAGGTTGTCTTGTCTTAACTATAAACATGTTTCAAAACATGTTCTAACAACATGGGAACTTATGTCCAAAGAGAAATCAAGGTTTGACATTTTGCATCCAAGATTCTTCTAAGGTCTTCCAAGATTTTCAAGATTCTGTAAGATCTTTCTAAGATTTTCAAGGTTTTCAAACTTTTACAAGAACTTTTCAAGATTGCTTCCTATTTGTTAAATATGAAGTCCTTGTCTTCTTAGGATTATCTTTATTAGTCTTTCATTATTTTATGCAACTTTAGAAGATTTTCTTTAGATATTACCTTGTGAAGGTAGAATACCTCTTTAGCCAATCATAAGACATTCTTTTCTTCCTTATTTCATTAGAAAACCTTTGTTTAGCATGTTTTAAAGTAGCCAAACACTATATGGTGAAATTTACACTTAGATTTTAGGGTTTTATTCTCTTTTCTCCTTTATTAGTTAGGTAATTTTGTAAGGCTATAGATAGTCCTCCATTCAGCCATGATTAAAAAAAGCTAATGAATCATTCTTTTAGCTATATAAGCTTTCGTAAGAGAGATTCTCTTCTTGAGGTCTTGAAAGGACTTGGTGAGATTGTTGAGTGAGCTTAATAATTTGTTTAATCTATATCTTAAATTACTTAGTCAATTTAGGATTGAGATTAATAAAACTTTGAATCTTTATAATTTAGGTTCCTAGAAACACGTTTTTTAGGGGCCTAGTTGGGATTTAAAGATCAAATATTGTTACTTGATTATTGAATAGATTTGGGACTTATGCTAAGCATACAGGTAAGGAATCTAATCCAACTTCATTCATATCATTTGGTATTAGAGCTTAAGATTTTAATTATCAAGTAAGTATCCCTTTGTGATCTTGTTCATTGTGTTTACATCTTATTATTCTTCTTCTCTTCAATTTTGACTCATCCTAGCCATTGTGTTCAAATTCATTTCTTCACTTTGTTTGCATCAAATCTGTTTATTTCATCATTAAGTGTTATTCCATCATTAAACTCTATTCCAAGTCGTTTTGCATCATAAAAATCATTAAAAAAAAACTCCTAAATTGCGATTAGCACTTTATCATTATTCAATTCGATTGTTCTTATTCTATTGTGTTTTCATTCTATTTTTATTTGATTTACATCATTAAATTAGTTTCTTTTATCATCCAAAAATGTCCTTGCATTATTAGAATATAATTAGAATAGATTGCTTTTCAAAATTTCCTTAAAATAAGGAAAATTGTGATTTGAGCAATTCTAGTACTAATTTGATTCTACTTATTCAATTGAGTTACAATCTGTTTGTTTTCACTTTCAATCATTAAATTAGCTTGATTCATCACCCCATATGAAATTTCATAAAAAAATTCCAAAAAAATTGCATACTTTTGCAAAATTTCCTTAAATTAAGGAACATTACAAAATAAGTTTGTTTCCTTGTTCTAGTTGGATTTCTTTGTTTCTTTCAATTAAAATTCATTTTTCTTTTTGGATTAACCTTTCTTGTGTCCCCATTTGTAGATTTGAAGTGTCAATTTCAAGAAATTCCTTGAATTTTGGAAGTTTGCCAAAATTTCCTTAAATTAAGGAAACTTGATTTTTAGCTTGTTTCTTACAATATCTTCATTTTTTCTCATCTCAATTCGTTTCTTTTTGTGTCTAATCACTTTTTTAGTGTTTCTTAAGTGTCTAGAGTTGAACCACATAATTCAAATTCAAGGAGAAGGTGAAATTATGAGTTTTCCCCTAATCTTACTCCATTTAGCTTCTATTTGATTTTTGCATGGTTTTTGAGTTGTTCTTTGTAATTCTTTCAATTTCAAATCTATTTTGAACT
Source organism: Omphalea diandra (assembly GCA_949677035.1). Lineage (NCBI taxonomy): Eukaryota > Viridiplantae > Streptophyta > Magnoliopsida > Malpighiales > Euphorbiaceae > Omphalea > Omphalea diandra. Next base: position 9,846 of record CATIWR010335116.1, on the reverse strand, counting down.
TCCAAGGTTAAAAAAAAAGAAAAAGTAAAAAAATAGAAAGAAAAGGTTAAAAAAGTCAAAAAAAGAAAGAAAAGAAAAAAAAAGAAAGAAAGGAAGCTAAAAATTACATAAGAACTTGTTTTGTACAAAAGAAGTTGATTTCAATTCCTTGATTTGCATTCATTCTAAGCTTGATTTTCCATTAATTTTAAGCTCAAAACACCATCTTGCAACTTCTAAATTCTTTTTGTTCTTTAAATTGTTATTAGTTCTTTAGAAATTTATTTTTGCGACTAATTGTGTTAATTTTAATTCCATTTGTTTTTGAAGTGTTTGAGAATTAGTTTTTACTTGTTTGTGTTTGGTTTAAGCTTATCTTAGCTTAAAGTAACTTGGTCTTAAATGAACTTAAAGAAAAAAAAACTTGATAGGTAACAGGCAAGAGTGAGTGAGATCATAAGAGGGTAAAAGCCTTATTGTGTGAAATACGATGAGAGTGTCATCTTTTTTAGTGTAAACATATGAGGAAGTGTTGTGAGGATTCTATTTATTTTCTTGCTTCTTCTTATACAATGATAGGTTTATAAAAGATAGAAAGGGATGAATTTACATACTTTATGAAAGACATGTTAGATCAAATGAAACAATTGGTGGATAATCTCTCAAATTTGAACCATAGATTGAGCGGAGCTTGCAATAACAAATATAAGCCAAAAATGACAAAATTCTATAGAAAAGGTGGTCCTAAAGAGTACTTAAACATGAGAAAAGCAAGTAGAGATTGTGTTTGAATACCATAACTTTTCTAAGAAAAATAAGGTAATTACTATTATTGTTAGCTTTGAAGATGATGGGTTGTTATGGTGTGAACAATTATCATACGCTAGAGAGCATTATGGGCAAAATCCTATCTCAACATGATGAGGGATAAATAGAAGCTTGCCAAAAAGTATGCCCTAAATTCCTATGAAGAATTATTTTCAAGGCCTACACAAACTTCTAAGGCTACCATTGATGATGAGATTATTGCTTCTAAAAGAACAATGGACATTTAAACTTTTTGTTTACATGATGATACAAGTATTAAAAGCCAAGATTTTTAACATGATTGTACAAATAAAAAGGTTATGATTGTATTAGAGAATGGTGATAGCACTAGTTTACATAATGATAAGACACCACCATTAGAAGTTTGTTCCAACATTTAAATAATAAATCTTATACATGATGATGTACTTATTAATAAGCTAAAAGAAAAAGAAATAAAAAGAGAGAGAGAATGTGTTCACATGAAAGAAAAAGAATTAATTGTGTAACAAAATGATAGCTATGAGAAAACCCTTGAGAGGTACGAGTAAATAGTGGAAAAAGGAGAGCATAGAGAGAATGCACCAAACTCAAGAGATGTGCATACAAAAAGAAAGGGTGAGAAAGATAAAAATCTTTATGAAAAAAGAGTGATGAGAGTTATTCTTCCAAAAAGCTTACAACCACATTTTTTTTTAAATGGATATATTACACTACTAATGAAATTTACAATCTTTTGTATAGTGGTTTTATGTCTCTTTTGCAAGGTTATGAAGAGTGGTTTTTAATACAGGTGCATAGCAAGTAAGACATCCTAACTCATACTACTTTTGATTATGGTGTTGTAACGAATAGTGAGGTTGCAAGTTTGTGTAAAAGAGAGTTTTCTTGCTTTTGTTTGGATAGTTATACATGTTTTATATGTTTTAAGATTAATTCTTCTTCTTTTTTAACATAGTTTTTATGTTACTAGGTTTTCTTTTAGTGATGGATGTTTGTTTTTTTTTCTTTAAACTATTATTTTTGTGTTTCTTCTTTAAAAGGTTTAACTTCTAATAATTATTTTTCCTTTTGTTTTAAATGTGACTTTTGTAAGGGTAGATCTTTTAATTCTTGTAAAAATGTTTTTCCTTATTCTTTGAGTGAAAAATGTTTCCTTTCTTTGTTTTCTTATTTTAATGTTTTTAAATCAATGATTTATGATTTTTCTTCCTTGAGGCGTTGGTTGGAAAGAAAGTTTTCTTTTAATTTCAAGGGTTCTTTTGTTTCTTATTGCTTTTTGAATTTTGATTCCTATTATTTGAGTTCTAGTTCTATTTTAAAGCCTAGATTGTCTGTATATAGTGTTTTTGTTAAAAAGAAATTTGATAATTTAGTGTTTTTTCATACTAAATGGAGGACGTCTTTAAGGGCTTCTTTTTTCTTCTTCATTCTATTTTGCATTCTTTTACTCTTTCTTTGGTGTGTTTTAATCTTGTTTTAGGTTTCATGAGATTAGTCTTTGATCCGGGTGGAAAGACTTACTCTTTACATGTTAAGATTCACTTAGGATTCTTTGTTAATATTAGACTTATGTGTGGTTTTTTGCTTTTTGCAAGTCTAGATTCAAGGAAGAATCTTTCGAAAGAAGGAGGGAATTATGTGAACAAGCCCAATATGCCCATTGGATTCATGGATTGCCCATGGTCAAAGCTAAAAACCAAAATTGGAGATTGGACTTTTAAGTATATGGATTTTGTGGATCATTGTCAAACCCAAACCAAAGCCAATTTGGATGTAATTTCAGTTATGGATACTTTTTATGGGCCCCTACTGACAAGCCCAACAAATTGGTAAAAGTTTCAAATTCATGTTAGGATAAGACATGAGACAAAACATGTTAGATAAGGTTGTCTTGTCTTAACTATAAACATGTTTGAAAACATGTTCCAATAACATGGGAACTTCTTCCCTGAGGCAAATCAATATTTGACATTTTGCATCCAAGATTTTCAAGATTTTAAGATTCTTCCAAGATGTTCCAAGATTTTCAAGATTTTTCAAGGTTTACAGGAACTCTTAAAGATTGCTTCCTATTGGTTGAATATGAAGTTCTTGTCTTTTTAGGATTATCTTTATTAGTCTTTCATTATTTTACACAACTTTAGAAGATTTTCTTTAGATATTACCTTGTAAAGGCATAATACCTCGTTAGCCAATCACAAGACATTCTTTTCTTCCTTATTTCATTAGGAAACCTTTGTTAGCATATTTTTTAGTGGCCAAACTCTTTATGGCCGAATTTACACTTAGATTTTAAGGTTTTATTCTCTTTTCAACTTTATTAGCTAGGTTATTTTGTAAGGCTCTATTTAGTCGTCCATCCAGCCATGATTAAAAAAAAGTTTTTGAATTATTCTTTTGGCTATAAGCTTTTGTGAGAGAGATCCTCTTCTTGAGTTCTTGAAAGGACTTGGTGAGATTGTTGAGTGAGCTTAATAATTTCACAAACTTATTTAATCTAGGTCTTAAATTACTTAGTTAATTTAGGATTGAGATTAATAAAACTTTGAATCTTTATAATTTAGGTTGTTAGAAATAGATTTTCTAGGATTCTAGTTAGGATTTGAAGATCAAATCTTGTTATTTGATTATTGAATAGATTTGGGACTTGTGCTAAGCAAATAGGTAAGGAATCAATCCAACCTTGTTCGTATCATTCACAAGGTAATATCTAAAGAAAATCTTCTAAAGTTACATAAAATAATGGAAGACTAATAAAGATAATCCTAAGAAGACAAAGACTTCATATTCAGCCAATAGGAAGTAATCTTGAAGAGTTCTTGTAAATCTTGAAAACCTTGAAGAATTTTGAAATCTTGGAAAGATCTTATAGAATCTTAAAAATCTTGGAAGATCTTGAAAGAATCTTACAGAATCTTGAATGCAAAATGTCAAATCTTGATTTGACTTAGGGCATAAGTTCCTATGTTATTGGAACATAGTTTGTAACATGTTTTGAAACATGTTTGTAGTTAAGATAAGACAACTTTATCCAACATGTTTTGTCTCATTAGTTGTCCTAACATAAAAATTTGAACTTTTTACCAATTTGTTAGGCTTGTCAACAAGTGCCCATAAAAAGTATCCATAACTGAAATTACATCCAAATGAGCTTTGGTTTGGGCTTGACAATGATCCACTAAATCCATCTAATGAAATGTCCAATCTCCAACTTTGGGCTTTGGCTTTGACCATGCACCATCCATCAATCCAATGAGCCTATTGGGCTTGTTCACATTATCAAGACTAAACCCCTAACTCTCCATCTAAAACTACTTTTCTTCATGAGTCATTTTTATAATTGTCCCTATTACTTTCATTTTTTTTTTCAAACATAACTGAGGAAGGATAACATCTCTTTTGTAATGATAGGTTGCTTTTTTGTTTTCTTTTGTTTTATGTATGTATATATATATATATATATATATATATATATATATATATATGTTCTCTTCATTGATCTTATCTTTGCTTCTTTTTTATAATGACAAAGGGGGAGTAAAGCAAGAGCCATAAAGGGGAGAAAAATCAAGAGTAATAGGGGAGAGAAGTGAAATAAAAAAAAATGTGAGAAAAATGGAGAAAAGATTTTATCACTAAAAAAAAAAAGATGAAAGGGAAACATGATAACTCAATGCATAGCCATAATAAATTAAGGGGAAGTTAAGATTTGATCACTTAACATTGTACCCTTATTGATTTTTGAGAGATTATTTGTCATTGATTTTTGAAAGATTGTTTGCCTTCGTAAAAAAAAAGGAGAATGTTGAACCTTAGGATTTCAAGTCTTGTTTTGATGATTACAAACAAGTCAACGAGCTAATCTTTGTCCAAGTTATTTGTGTTAGATCTTACAAAAACAACAATTCTTTAGACTATGATGATTGGAGAATAAATTTTGATTGAAAACTCTAAGTATTATAGAGTGAAAGTCTTATTTTGATGATTACAAATAAGTCAAAGAGATAACATTAATCCAAGTTACTTGTGTTAGATCTTACATAAACAATAATACTTTGGACTATGATGATTGGAGAAGGAATTTTGATTGAAAACTCTAAGTATTAGAGAGTAAAGATAAAAGCAAACTCAACTTATCAGTCTAATGGGTGTTGCCAACTTCCAACAGGTGTTGTAGACCTCACAGCGAGCATTGAAATTTCATAATAGGCATTAGAGAAACACTTTAACTTGAGTAAAGCTCTCTAGACCTCTTAATAGGCATTGCCCATATTCCCAACATGCGTTAGACAACTGCTTTGATATAACTATGCACCGTGAACCTTGCAACAGGCATTGTATTTTCGCAATAAGCAGTGAACTTGCCGTCACAATAAGCATTATACTTTCACAACAAGTGTTGGACAAAGTACCTAAGTTTGGGCAAAAATCTCTAGAATATGAAACAACATTGGCTCTTCACAACAGGCATTTGGGAGATGTTATATATTGAGCTAAAGCTTCTTGACCCTCCAATGAGGCACACTCAGTAACTCATTATATCTCAACAGGCATTAAAGATATATCTAACGAACATTGCATATTTTCTAACAACCATTGAAGCATGTCTACAATTATTGAAAAATAGAGCACCAAGTTCATGCTTTCTGAAAAATCAACAATAAGCATTGTTCTTACTCCAATGGGTATTGAGATAAGAAACAACAACCATTGTTTATGTCAAATGGTCATTAAAGCAAAAGTGAAATATACTACTAAAAATGTCAAAAGAGGAGCCTTTAGCCAGTCACTCTCTAACAACTGGTTCCAATAGGCATTTCATTGATGCTAACGACCGTTAAAGTCAAAAATTGTTTTATCAATCAACCGTTTACATAAAGTCAATGATGGTTGATACCTTAGCAATGGGTGTGGAGATGTTATAATCGGCGTTATTTGCTTACAGTTGAAATGTGAAGTGACGACTATTTTCTAATGGCAAATTCTTTATTTAGGCTATAAAAGGACCCGTTCTTAATGGAAAAAGATAGAGAACTATTCCATTAAGTGAGTAGTCTATTAGGAATGATATTCTCAATCAGAAAGGTTGTTACATTGTAAAAGAAAGGGTGATCTAGCATCAAAAAGACATTCTTTGATCAAGCTTGAGAGTGAATTAAAAGAGTTATCTTTAAAACATAATTTGAGGGACAAACCTCTCAAGAACTCGTGTTACTTGATCACTCTCATCAAGCATATTTTGTGAATGTATTTTGATCATCTATTCTTCCTTGAGTGAGAGAGTCTCTTCTTTCTCCTATAAGTGTGACAATTTATTGATTTATAACTCAGAGTTGACCATTTGAATGCATCTCTTGTGAAAGGTGTAAGGTAGAAATTGAAAATTACTTTGGGCTATGGTTAAGTAGTAATTGTGAACTACGTGTAAAATGTTGATAGAACCTAAGAATTTATCACTTGCAAGGACTTGGTAAGCACTTAGAAACTTACTTGTGTAAAGGTTGTTGATAGCACCTTAAGCTATCAATATAGTGAAGGCTCTAGTGGAAATACTAGAGGAGAGGACGAAGGGAAGTTGTATTGAATCTCTATAAATCTTGTGTGTTGATGCTTCGTCTATTTCCACATTTAGTTTAAAACTGTTAATTTGTCATTGACCTATTCAATCCCCTTCTAGGGCACCAAATGACAACATGCTCAAATATTATTTCACTGTCTTATTATGTAACTTTATCAATATTTGTATGTTACTTTCTATATTGAAAATTACATATTAAATAGGAATTATATATTGGGATGGAGAATTTGTAAAATTTTTCATTACATATATTTGTCTATTTTATTATATAACTATGTAAAATTACATTTTGAAATTAAAAAATATGCAAAATTTTTTATATTACATGCAACTTGTTCATTTTTTATATAACTAAGGAACTATAATTAGAACGGGGTGTGGTTAAGGTCATGCTATAAAGTGTTAAAGCCAAAGCAAAAATACAATGTTTAATCGAAACTGACTCATATATCCTTCTATTTAGAATCTCATATAATCTTTTATATTTCTTCTCCAAAATGCCGTTTTTATTTCTTTCTTGTACATGTCTTTCACTATTCCTCTTTACACTTTGACAGCTAAAATAAAAATTCAGCCCTAAGCCTTCAACAAAAAGTACGAGAACCATCTTCAAGGAAAAGTACTAGAACCACCTATCATGTGAGATTTTGATTTATGTTTTATTCTTTTTTTTTATATTACAATCGGGGAGGAGGATTCAAACTAGGGTCCAAAGGTCCTTGTTGAGATACACAACTATCCAAGCTAAACTTGAAATGTGTTATTTATATTTTATTCATTCTTTATAGTTATGCATAAATATGGTCTGTTATAATTTATACTAAACATTTTTTGTTTTTAACTGTTTGCTGGTTACTTGGCACATGTTTATCTTTCAATTATTTGCAAACTACTGGGTGAAGTTTCAGAATTGATATCACATATGAGATGACTTGTTTTTCTTTTAGTTTTTAATGTCAAAGACTTTTTTTTTTGACGAATTCTCTTCTTATTTTAATTAAATTGGAGAACTATTACTTCTGTTGTCATTACAATGGCAGACAATTTTTTTATTGTTATTATGTATAATAGTTCTTCTTAAAGATTATGTTATCGTCTTATTCCCAAAATATTTTACCACAAAATTCCAACATTTGTTAATAGTTATTTCAACTTTATATATTTATATCCACATATATACAATTTTTTAAAAAAATTATAGCTAGATATTGAACGTTCAATATAGCAGTGTCAGCATTTAAAGAATAAATTGTATATTTATGCAATATAATTTGATTATTTTTAAATTTTTAAGTAAATAATTGAGAGTGAACATTGACTTTATGTGATAATATTAGTTAAAAAAAATTTATTAGCATAAAATAATTGAGAAATAAAAAATTGTGATATAAACATAATAACGCTAGAAAAATACTAATGAAAGATCATTCTTTTCTTTAATTACGTGATTTAATTGTGATATAAAGGTTCATAATTTGCAAAGAAAAAAAAAGGAAAAGCTGTCCACTTTTTGATGTGTGACAAACAAATATTAAAAAGGAGTGTTTCTGAATTGGTACTTAAAGGGCCAAGTTTGGAAATTAATGAAAGAAACATTTTTTGATTATGAGTTGAAGGACATTTTTGTCAGTCAAGAAAATAAAATTGGTTTTTGCTTTGGCATTAATACTTTCAAGCCTGGCTTTAGCCACACCCATTAGAATGCCTTGAAAGCACCCAAGATGTTGTTAGTCAAAAGGATAAAGAATAAGGGAAAAGATATGAACATAAATTTGAGGAGAGCAGGGGGTTCGAACCCCTTTGCCCCTGCTCTCACCCTTATGGTCACGGAATCTAACCATCTTTACTAGTGATTAAAAGAAAGAAAAAGAAACAAGAAAAGAAAATGATAAGGGATCAGGTGTGAGCGTCGTGGTTAAGACTGAAGAGGGGCTATTGTTGGTTTTGCATGTAAATTCTTTGAACTTTTGGATGACTTTCAAATTGCAGAATCTCAAACTATGTTGTCTGCGTTGTCTTTTGCTAAATTTTTGGGTCTTTCCCATATATATCTTGAAATGAACTTTCTTGTAAATGAATCTCTATATTTAATATATTATTAAATAAAAATTATTTTAAATAAAATAAATTTTATATTTAGTATAAATACAGAATTAAATAAAATATTTCATTTTTTTAATATTCTTATTTTATTTTTTAAAATTTTATAAAAATAAAAATAAAAATAAATAAAAGGAGAGAAGGACATAGGAAATAAAAAGAGAATTAAAAAAAGAGAGAGTGAAAAAAGAAAAAATAAGTGAAAAAGATATTTTAACTAATGAAATTTTTTATAATAAAAAACTTCACAACTTTAGAATTTATTTGAAAATTATATCAAATAAAATTTTAAATAAAATTTCATTTATATCAAACATAAAATGTAAATTTTAAATAAATTTGATAAAAAATATATAATTCATTTATACCATTCACACTTTAAGATTTTGTTTGTTTGCGGAAAATATTTTCCCCTATTTTCCAATGTTTGGATTATCAAAAAAAATAAATCAAAAGAAAATAACTTAAAAACATAGGAAAATAACTTTTCATTCTATAAAGGGGAAGTTATTTCCAAACGCTTGAAAACTTATCAAACAGAGAGAGAAAAAAAAATCATTATTCGCTTCATTGTCTCCTTCACTTTTGAGTTTTTTCATCATCTCAAGTAGGTACTCATATTTTTTTATTAGAATTTGCAAATACTGTTATAGTTGTTTTGTATTTTTCGTTAATGATTCGTGTTAGGGTTGTAGAAACCCGACTTTTTTTATATTTGAATGATTAGATTCCTATATATATTCTTCTAGCGTGGGATTGGGAAGAAGTCAGTTTATAAAAGTGGTTTTTGCTCTTTGTGTTTCATTCAATCTATTATTACTTGTTTACATAATGCTTTAAAATGAGATATTCACGTTTCAGATTCTGAAACATCAATAATTCACTTTACGCACTTTTTTTTCTTGGGAAAAAGAGTAGAAGCATATGACACTCCTAAAATATCATGAAACAAACTGTCAATCAAGAGAGTTTACCCATTTCCATATTAGCCAAACAATCTGTCACAAAATGTGCTTCACGATAAAACTATCTTTTCTTTTTATTTTTTTGGTACAAAGGCTGAACCATGTTTACATGGTTATGAATTCATTTATTTTTTGGTGCAAAGGAGACGCTAATAGTAAGTTTTTAACTTTAGTGTTTATCCACTCGTTGATGCTTTCAACTTTTTACCTTTATGTGCTTATTTTTATGTTTGAATATTCTCCACTATTTTCATGTTTTTTCCTTTATTCCCGTGCATCTTGGCACTTTTCTTATGCTGCCTCTTTTTCGATTAAATATAATAATACAAATTAGTTCATGATAAAAGCCAATGACTAATATTGTTATACATAATAACGCGCACACACACACACACATATATATATATATATATA